>WWET01004796.1:58013-93299 GCA_011038615.1 Limnodynastes dumerilii | reverse complement strand
TCTTCTGCATCTTCTGCACGGCGCTGACAGTCTCCTTCTCCTCTGCTGCATTGCTGCTCCTAATGACCATTAGGTCACTAGGGGGCAGTCTTTTATCTAAATGATGATGTCAGGTACACTCTAGCCTCTGACGTCATCATTTAAATAAAAGGCTGCCCCCTAGTGACCGAATGGTCATTCAGCAAAGCAAAGAAGAGGAGAAGGAGACTGTCAGCGCCTCTCAGAAGATGCAGAAGAGCCGGAGCAGAAGACCGGGGAGTCCTCTTCAATCAACAGAAGATTCTTCTCATCTAGCAAGGCTTCCCAAGACAGAGGAAACGGTGAGTTTAAATGATGACGTCAGGTACACTCTGGCCTCTGACGTCATCATTTAAATAAAAGGCTGCCCCCTAGTGACTGAATGGTCATTAGGAGCAGCAAAGAAGAGGAGAAGGAGACTGTCAGCGCCGTGCAGAAGATGCAGAAGAGCTGGAGTAGAAGACTGGGGAGCCCTCTTCAATCAACAGAAGATTCTTCTCATCTAGCAAGGCTTCCCAAGACAGAGGAAGACAAACGGTGAGTGATAAAATCTTTTATTTTTACAACAAACACTACATTACAGTACACTTAGTATAGGACACGGACCAACGGAGGTAAATTAACACATTAGGGGTTAATATTAGTCAGGGAATATGTGTTTTTTTCACACTGACACATTGTTATGTATATGCATATGTTTATTGAACACTGTATTTTTTTTTTACGCCGCGCCACGTTGTTAGAAGTCTAACCATGCTGACGCTGATAGAACTACAAGGCTAAGCAATGCTTAGCCCTGTACTTCTATCAGCACATCAAGGCTAAGGCTTTCATCCATGCAGCACTCTTTTTTTTTTTAACACACGTGAGTTGATGCGATTTTTTAAAAGGCTAATCGCGGTAGATTTCTATTGAAAACCACTGCGATTTAGCCCTTTAAAAATCGCAGCAACTCGGGTGATTTGATTTAAATCGCGGTAAAATCGCATCTTTGTGAATACCGCGATTTAAACCAAAAAATCGCTGCAAAATCGTGGCGAGATAGAACGATTTTAAATCGCAGCATAAAATCGTTTTTTGTAAATGAGGCCCAGAGGCAGTTCTAGGCATTGGCTAGCAAGTTGGTCACCTACTGCCCTATGGCTTTGAGAGTCCTCCACATATCTGCCTTGGCTCTCAGGGCAGATGGTCAGATGGTGATCTACTGTGCTATCTCTCATACAGCAGTGGCTCTGTGATGGAGCAGTGACTCTGAAACACTGTTATGTATATTAGCCTGTCATACAGTTGACACCAATCGCTAAACATTTACTGCTGTCAGTGTTTGGAAATCAATATGGTCTGTAAGGCTGCTACTATTATACAGTTACTAGATAGTTGCTGGGGATCTCTGGAAAATGAGCAATATGGGTGCTTTCATTATACATATGTGAAATAAATGTATGTTAAAATGTTAACATACTTATATGAGGATTCTCTGCCCATATAATGCTCGCTTTCCCTTGGTTGCATTTAATGTGTTTCAATATGTACAGGGGCACAGTTGAATATAGGATTTTCCTCTTATAGATATTTAGTACCTGTTAACTTTTTGTTCTCTCATTATTATGATTATCAACATTTCGCTGATGCCAGACTATTGTAGGCCGATGATATCTGGTTTGAAATGTATTTGTTTGGATAATGACTGTGATAAAGACAATGGACCAGATCCAGAACTCTATGAACAACTGAATTTCTGGAAGCTGGAGATCTGTCCGGAAGGGTGACCCATCCCCTCTTCTTGACTACAATGTACAAGGTTGGCGTGGAAGGGAGAACATTTAAATATTACAGTGTGGACTGGCATATCAGCATTTATACGGACCGCTGATTTGCATGTGAGACTTAAGGCAGCCTTATAGCATTGCAACTGCTGAAAATTCCACACAAGAGAGGGGGAGTGACACTAGGGAGCTCATTTCCCTTTTCCTGGCAGACTGAGAGCTGGATATGGCCCAATGATAGTACACAGTTGAGATTTAAATAATGTGTTGATCTGTAACCACAATATCACATTCAAGATTTATATTGGTCATGCAAGATTTCCCCTTCCTCCTATAGAGTATAATTAATATACAGCAATACTGCTCAGAGATCTTTCATTTAATCATGAGTGATCTCTGGCTTATTAGCAAATAAAAGGTTCTCTTTATCACTCCAGGAAGCAGCTAAGTAATTATACCTAATTAAAGCATAAAGCAGCAAATAATATTCATTCTAACTGTGCATTCTATATATAATATCATTGGCCCAGATCCAGAACAATGCTTCTGTGCGGATTTACGCTTGGCGGACATTTAAAATCGCAATTTTGTATATACTGCGCATGCGCACGATTGATGGCGGGGGTTGCATTTAAATTGTACAGTATAGGCGTGCTTAGCTGCGTAAGTCTGCGTTGCCTATACGTACGTGTGCGGACGAGTGCGGTTACGTTGGCAAAAGTTATGATAGGGTTTGAAAAGCGGAAATTGGTCAAAGTACGTACATTCAAGGGGTGTGCCTAGGGGAGTGCATAGAAGGTACGCACGTGTAAATACGCTACGGTAGTAAACGGATTGCAAGCGGAGTTCTGGATCTACCCCATTGTTATCTAATGTACAATAAGCAAAAAGCACACATTATCATTTTAGAATCGTTATGCAATGTGCCATGATAGTATTCAGGTTGTATGCTTGTAACCAATACAGAACAGAATATTATGACCTAGGCTGGTTTATATGAAGCATAAAACAGCCAATGTATAAAAATATATATTATGGTGATCTAGAGCAGGGGTTCTCAACTAGTGGTACTAGTATCACTGGTGGAACTTGGACCATTGTCAGGGCAATGTTGTAAGGAAGTATGATATCAAATGACTAAGGACATGGGGCCAGATCCAGACCTATGTTCCCTTTACATTTCAACGTGTAGCGTATTTACGGGTATGCAGTCCCCGGTTAGAAAATGCCAATTTCGGAAATCTCAATTGCGACCAATAAATTGCGAATTTTCGCTATTTCAAAAGTTCGCTATTTCGAATCTAATAGGTTACGAAACATGCACATTTCGATTGTATTTCTATTTCGATTGTTGTATTTTCGATTATTCTCTATTGCTATTATTCTCAATTTCGAACAATTCTATTTCATAAAGCTCCCTATTCAGAATATACTTCTATTTCTACATTTCTATTTTCGAATTTTCTCTATAACTCCCTATTCAGAATATACTTTTATTTCTACATTTCTATTTTCGAATTTTCTCTATAACTCCCTATTCAGAATATACTTTTATTTCTACATTTCTATTTTCGAATTTTCTCTATAACTCCCTATTCAGAATATACTTTTATTTCTACATTTCTATTTTCGAATTTTCTCTATAACTCCCTATTCAGAATATACTTTTATTTCTACATTTCTATTTTCGAATTTTCTCTATAACTCCCTATTCAGAATATACTTTTATTTCTACATTTCTATTTTCGAATTTTCTCTATAACTCCCTATTCAGAATATACTTTTATTTCTACATTTCTATTTTCGAATTTTCTCTATAACTCCCTATTCAGAATATACTTTTATTTCTACATTTCTATTTTCGAATTTTCTCTATAACTCCCTATTCAGAATATACTTTTATTTCTACATTTCTATTTTCGAATTTTCTCTATAACTCCCTATTCAGAATATACTTTTATTTCTACATTTCTATTTTCGAATTTTCTCTATAACTCCCTATTCAGAATATACTTTTATTTCTACATTTCTATTTTCGAATTTTCTCTATAACTCCCTATTCAGAATATACTTTTATTTCTACATTTCTATTTTCGAATTTTCTCTATAACTCCCTATTCAGAATATACTTTTATTTCTACATTTCTATTTTCGAATTTTCTCTATAACTCCCTATTCAGAATATACTTTTATTTCTACATTTCTATTTTCGAATTTTCTCTATAACTCCCTATTCAGAATATACTTTTATTTCTACATTTCTATTTTCGAATTTTCTCTATAACTCCCTATTCAGAATATACTTTTATTTCTACATTTCTATTTTCGAATTTTCTCTATAACTCCCTATTCAGAATATACTTTTATTTCTACATTTCTATTTTCGAATTTTCTCTATAACTCCCTATTCAGAATATACTTTTATTTCTACATTTCTATTTTCGAATTTTCTCTATAACTCCCTATTCAGAATATACTTTTATTTCTACATTTCTATTTTCGAATTTTCTCTATAACTCCCTATTCAGAATATACTTTTATTTCTACATTTCTATTTTCGAATTTTCTCTATAACTCCCTATTCAGAATATACTTTTATTTCTACATTTCTATTTTCGAATTTTCTCTATAACTCCCTATTCAGAATATACTTTTATTTCTACATTTCTATTTTCGAATTTTCTCTATAACTCCCTATTCAGAATATACTTTTATTTCTACATTTCTATTTTCGAATTTTCTCTATAACTCCCTATTCAGAATATACTTTTATTTCTACATTTCTATTTTCGAATTTTCTCTATAACTCCCTATTCAGAATATACTTTTATTTCTACATTTCTATTTTCGAATTTTCTCTATAACTCCCTATTCAGAATATACTTTTATTTCTACATTTCTATTTTCGAATTTTCTCTATAACTCCCTATTCAGAATATACTTTTATTTCTACATTTCTATTTTCGAATTTTCTCTATAACTCCCTATTCAGAATATACTTTTATTTCTACATTTCTATTTTCGAATTTTCTCTATAACTCCCTATTCAGAATATACTTTTATTTCTACATTTCTATTTTCGAATTTTCTCTATAACTCCCTATTCAGAATATACTTTTATTTCTACATTTCTATTTTCGAATTTTCTCTATAACTCCCTATTCAGAATATACTTTTATTTCTACATTTCTATTTTCGAATTTTCTCTATAACTCCCTATTCAGAATATACTTTTATTTCTACATTTCTATTTTCGAATTTTCTCTATAACTCCCTATTCAGAATATACTTTTATTTCTACATTTCTATTTTCGAATTTTCTCTATAACTCCCTATTCAGAATATACTTTTATTTCTACATTTCTATTTTCGAATTTTCTCTATAACTCCCTATTCAGAATATACTTTTATTTCTACATTTCTATTTTCGAATTTTCTCTATAACTCCCTATTCAGAATATACTTTTATTTCTACATTTCTATTTTCGAATTTTCTCTATAACTCCCTATTCAGAATATACTTTTATTTCTACATTTCTATTTTCGAATTTTCTCTATAACTCCCTATTCAGAATATACTTTTATTTCTACATTTCTATTTTCGAATTTTCTCTATAACTCCCTATTCAGAATATACTTTTATTTCTACATTTCTATTTTCGAATTTTCTCTATAACTCCCTATTCAGAATATACTTTTATTTCTACATTTCTATTTTCGAATTTTCTCTATAACTCCCTATTCAGAATATACTTTTATTTCTACATTTCTATTTTCGAATTTTCTCTATAACTCCCTATTCAGAATATACTTTTATTTCTACATTTCTATTTTCGAATTTTCTCTATAACTCCCTATTCAGAATATACTTTTATTTCTACATTTCTATTTTCGAATTTTCTCTATAACTCCCTATTCAGAATATACTTTTATTTCTACATTTCTATTTTCGAATTTTCTCTATAACTCCCTATTCAGAATATACTTTTATTTCTACATTTCTATTTTCGAATTTTCTCTATAACTCCCTATTCAGAATATACTTTTATTTCTACATTTCTATTTTCGAATTTTCTCTATAACTCCCTATTCAGAATATACTTTTATTTCTACATTTCTATTTTCGAATTTTCTCTATAACTCCCTATTCAGAATATACTTTTATTTCTACATTTCTATTTTCGAATTTTCTCTATAACTCCCTATTCAGAATATACTTTTATTTCTACATTTCTATTTTCGAATTTTCTCTATAACTCCCTATTCAGAATATACTTTTATTTCTACATTTCTATTTTCGAATTTTCTCTATAACTCCCTATTCAGAATATACTTTTATTTCTACATTTCTATTTTCGAATTTTCTCTATAACTCCCTATTCAGAATATACTTTTATTTCTACATTTCTATTTTCGAATTTTCTCTATAACTCCCTATTCAGAATATACTTTTATTTCTACATTTCTATTTTCGAATTTTCTCTATAACTCCCTATTCAGAATATACTTTTATTTCTACATTTCTATTTTCGAATTTTCTCTATAACTCCCTATTCAGAATATACTTTTATTTCTACATTTCTATTTTCGAATTTTCTCTATAACTCCCTATTCAGAATATACTTTTATTTCTACATTTCTATTTTCGAATTTTCTCTATAACTCCCTATTCAGAATATACTTTTATTTCTACATTTCTATTTTCGAATTTTCTCTATAACTCCCTATTCAGAATATACTTTTATTTCTACATTTCTATTTTCGAATTTTCTCTATAACTCCCTATTCAGAATATACTTTTATTTCTACATTTCTATTTTCGAATTTTCTCTATAACTCCCTATTCAGAATATACTTTTATTTCTACATTTCTATTTTCGAATTTTCTCTATAACTCCCTATTCAGAATATACTTTTATTTCTACATTTCTATTTTCGAATTTTCTCTATAACTCCCTATTCAGAATATACTTTTATTTCTACATTTCTATTTTCGAATTTTCTCTATAACTCCCTATTCAGAATATACTTTTATTTCTACATTTCTATTTTCGAATTTTCTCTATAACTCCCTATTCAGAATATACTTTTATTTCTACATTTCTATTTTCGAATTTTCTCTATAACTCCCTATTCAGAATATACTTTTATTTCTACATTTCTATTTTCGAATTTTCTCTATAACTCCCTATTCAGAATATACTTTTATTTCTACATTTCTATTTTCGAATTTTCTCTATAACTCCCTATTCAGAATATACTTTTATTTCTACATTTCTATTTTCGAATTTTCTCTATAACTCCCTATTCAGAATATACTTTTATTTCTACATTTCTATTTTCGAATTTTCTCTATAACTCCCTATTCAGAATATACTTTTATTTCTACATTTCTATTTTCGAATTTTCTCTATAACTCCCTATTCAGAATATACTTTTATTTCTACATTTCTATTTTCGAATTTTCTCTATAACTCCCTATTCAGAATATACTTTTATTTCTACATTTCTATTTTCGAATTTTCTCTATAACTCCCTATTCAGAATATACTTTTATTTCTACATTTCTATTTTCGAATTTTCTCTATAACTCCCTATTCAGAATATACTTTTATTTCTACATTTCTATTTTCGAATTTTCTCTATAACTCCCTATTCAGAATATACTTTTATTTCTACATTTCTATTTTCGAATTTTCTCTATAACTCCCTATTCAGAATATACTTTTATTTCTACATTTCTATTTTCGAATTTTCTCTATAACTCCCTATTCAGAATATACTTTTATTTCTACATTTCTATTTTCGAATTTTCTCTATAACTCCCTATTCAGAATATACTTTTATTTCTACATTTCTATTTTCGAATTTTCTCTATAACTCCCTATTCAGAATATACTTTTATTTCTACATTTCTATTTTCGAATTTTCTCTATAACTCCCTATTCAGAATATACTTTTATTTCTACATTTCTATTTTCGAATTTTCTCTATAACTCCCTATTCAGAATATACTTTTATTTCTACATTTCTATTTTCGAATTTTCTCTATAACTCCCTATTCAGAATATACTTTTATTTCTACATTTCTATTTTCGAATTTTCTCTATAACTCCCTATTCAGAATATACTTTTATTTCTACATTTCTATTTTCGAATTTTCTCTATAACTCCCTATTCAGAATATACTTTTATTTCTACATTTCTATTTTCGAATTTTCTCTATAACTCCCTATTCAGAATATACTTTTATTTCTACATTTCTATTTTCGAATTTTCTCTATAACTCCCTATTCAGAATATACTTTTATTTCTACATTTCTATTTTCGAATTTTCTCTATAACTCCCTATTCAGAATATACTTTTATTTCTACATTTCTATTTTCGAATTTTCTCTATAACTCCCTATTCAGAATATACTTTTATTTCTACATTTCTATTTTCGAATTTTCTCTATAACTCCCTATTCAGAATATACTTTTATTTCTACATTTCTATTTTCGAATTTTCTCTATAACTCCCTATTCAGAATATACTTTTATTTCTACATTTCTATTTTCGAATTTTCTCTATAACTCCCTATTCAGAATATACTTTTATTTCTACATTTCTATTTTCGAATTTTCTCTATAACTCCCTATTCAGAATATACTTTTATTTCTACATTTCTATTTTCGAATTTTCTCTATAACTCCCTATTCAGAATATACTTTTATTTCTACATTTCTATTTTCGAATTTTCTCTATAACTCCCTATTCAGAATATACTTTTATTTCTACATTTCTATTTTCGAATTTTCTCTATAACTCCCTATTCAGAATATACTTTTATTTCTACATTTCTATTTTCGAATTTTCTCTATAACTCCCTATTCAGAATATACTTTTATTTCTACATTTCTATTTTCGAATTTTCTCTATAACTCCCTATTCAGAATATACTTTTATTTCTACATTTCTATTTTCGAATTTTCTCTATAACTCCCTATTCAGAATATACTTTTATTTCTACATTTCTATTTTCGAATTTTCTCTATAACTCCCTATTCAGAATATACTTTTATTTCTACATTTCTATTTTCGAATTTTCTCTATAACTCCCTATTCAGAATATACTTTTATTTCTACATTTCTATTTTCGAATTTTCTCTATAACTCCCTATTCAGAATATACTTTTATTTCTACATTTCTATTTTCGAATTTTCTCTATAACTCCCTATTCAGAATATACTTTTATTTCTACATTTCTATTTTCGAATTTTCTCTATAACTCCCTATTCAGAATATACTTTTATTTCTACATTTCTATTTTCGAATTTTCTCTATAACTCCCTATTCAGAATATACTTTTATTTCTACATTTCTATTTTCGAATTTTCTCTATAACTCCCTATTCAGAATATACTTTTATTTCTACATTTCTATTTTCGAATTTTCTCTATAACTCCCTATTCAGAATATACTTTTATTTCTACATTTCTATTTTCGAATTTTCTCTATAACTCCCTATTCAGAATATACTTTTATTTCTACATTTCTATTTTCGAATTTTCTCTATAACTCCCTATTCAGAATATACTTTTATTTCTACATTTCTATTTTCGAATTTTCTCTATAACTCCCTATTCAGAATATACTTTTATTTCTACATTTCTATTTTCGAATTTTCTCTATAACTCCCTATTCAGAATATACTTTTATTTCTACATTTCTATTTTCGAATTTTCTCTATAACTCCCTATTCAGAATATACTTTTATTTCTACATTTCTATTTTCGAATTTTCTCTATAACTCCCTATTCAGAATATACTTTTATTTCTACATTTCTATTTTCGAATTTTCTCTATAACTCCCTATTCAGAATATACTTTTATTTCTACATTTCTATTTTCGAATTTTCTCTATAACTCCCTATTCAGAATATACTTTTATTTCTACATTTCTATTTTCGAATTTTCTCTATAACTCCCTATTCAGAATATACTTTTATTTCTACATTTCTATTTTCGAATTTTCTCTATAACTCCCTATTCAGAATATACTTTTATTTCTACATTTCTATTTTCGAATTTTCTCTATAACTCCCTATTCAGAATATACTTTTATTTCTACATTTCTATTTTCGAATTTTCTCTATAACTCCCTATTCAGAATATACTTTTATTTCTACATTTCTATTTTCGAATTTTCTCTATAACTCCCTATTCAGAATATACTTTTATTTCTACATTTCTATTTTCGAATTTTCTCTATAACTCCCTATTCAGAATATACTTTTATTTCTACATTTCTATTTTCGAATTTTCTCTATAACTCCCTATTCAGAATATACTTTTATTTCTACATTTCTATTTTCGAATTTTCTCTATAACTCCCTATTCAGAATATACTTTTATTTCTACATTTCTATTTTCGAATTTTCTCTATAACTCCCTATTCAGAATATACTTTTATTTCTACATTTCTATTTTCGAATTTTCTCTATAACTCCCTATTCAGAATATACTTTTATTTCTACATTTCTATTTTCGAATTTTCTCTATAACTCCCTATTCAGAATATACTTTTATTTCTACATTTCTATTTTCGAATTTTCTCTATAACTCCCTATTCAGAATATACTTTTATTTCTACATTTCTATTTTCGAATTTTCTCTATAACTCCCTATTCAGAATATACTTTTATTTCTACATTTCTATTTTCGAATTTTCTCTATAACTCCCTATTCAGAATATACTTTTATTTCTACATTTCTATTTTCGAATTTTCTCTATAACTCCCTATTCAGAATATACTTTTATTTCTACATTTCTATTTTCGAATTTTCTCTATAACTCCCTATTCAGAATATACTTTTATTTCTACATTTCTATTTTCGAATTTTCTCTATAACTCCCTATTCAGAATATACTTTTATTTCTACATTTCTATTTTCGAATTTTCTCTATAACTCCCTATTCAGAATATACTTTTATTTCTACATTTCTATTTTCGAATTTTCTCTATAACTCCCTATTCAGAATATACTTTTATTTCTACATTTCTATTTTCGAATTTTCTCTATAACTCCCTATTCAGAATATACTTTTATTTCTACATTTCTATTTTCGAATTTTCTCTATAACTCCCTATTCAGAATATACTTTTATTTCTACATTTCTATTTTCGAATTTTCTCTATAACTCCCTATTCAGAATATACTTTTATTTCTACATTTCTATTTTCGAATTTTCTCTATAACTCCCTATTCAGAATATACTTTTATTTCTACATTTCTATTTTCGAATTTTCTCTATAACTCCCTATTCAGAATATACTTTTATTTCTACATTTCTATTTTCGAATTTTCTCTATAACTCCCTATTCAGAATATACTTTTATTTCTACATTTCTATTTTCGAATTTTCTCTATAACTCCCTATTCAGAATATACTTTTATTTCTACATTTCTATTTTCGAATTTTCTCTATAACTCCCTATTCAGAATATACTTTTATTTCTACATTTCTATTTTCGAATTTTCTCTATAACTCCCTATTCAGAATATACTTTTATTTCTACATTTCTATTTTCGAATTTTCTCTATAACTCCCTATTCAGAATATACTTTTATTTCTACATTTCTATTTTCGAATTTTCTCTATAACTCCCTATTCAGAATATACTTTTATTTCTACATTTCTATTTTTTAAGGAAGCTTACTAATGAATCTTGTTTGTCCTCATGAATACTTGATAAATGAGTGCGTATCAAGGTTTTGTGAATTCATAGACACATAGAAACATAGAAAGTGATGGCAGATAAGAGCCACATGGCCCATCCAGTCTAACCAGTTGTTTATTTAAAACTATACTGACCCTAGACCCTATTTACCCTCATTTTAGTTTAAGATTTAGGATATCCTTATATTTATCCCAAGCATGTTTAAACTGTTCTACTGTGTTAACCTCAGCCACCTCAGATGGGAGTCTATTCCACTTATCTATCGCCCTTTCAGTGAAATAATTTTTCTGCACAATTCCTCTAAATCTACCACCCTCCAGTTTATATATTTATGCCCGCGTGTTCTATTACACCTCTTCCTTTGAAAAATGCCACCCTCCTTTAGCTGGTCTCAACCCTTGATATATTTGAAAGCTGCTATCATGTCCCTCTCTCCCTTCTCTGCTCCAAGCTATACATGCTTAGTTCCTCTAGCCTTTCTTGGTATGTTTTGTGACACAGGCCATGGACCATATTAGTTACTTTTCTTTACACAGTCTATAATGTATTTATGTCTTTCTGAAGATATGGCTATCAGAACTGAACACAGAGTTCTAGGTGAGGTTGTACCATTGATCTATAAAGGGGCATCATTACTTCTCTCTTTCTGCTACTAATTCCTCTCCCTATACAACCAAGCATCTGACTTGCCTTTCTCATTGCTTTGTTGCATTGCTTGGCTACCTTTAAGTCACATGAAATAATTACTCCTAGATCCCCTTCCTCCTCAGTAGTTTCTAATGTAGTGCCATTAATGATATAATGAGCGTTGGGGATTTTGTGCCTCAAGTGCATGATTTTGCATTTTTTTGGCTTTAAACTACAGTTGCCACACTCTTGACCATACCTCCAGTCTACCTAGATCATCCCTAACTTTGTGTACTTCTCCTGGCGGGTCTACCTTATTACATATCTTTGTGTCATCTGCAAAAAGGCATATTTTACCCTCGATACCATATCACCTATAAAGCACTGGTTGAAGTACAGAACCCTGGGGTTACCTTACCATCCCCAGAAGGGATTCCATTTACTACAACCCTTTGATGTCTTTCCTGTAAATAAGATCGTATCCATGCAACTATCTTTAAGTTCTATCCCAAAGTTTCCAGCTTATTTAACAGTCTGCAATGTGGCACAGTGTCAAAAGTCTTACTAAAATCTAGATAAACTATGTCTATAGCTCCCTCTTTATCTAATACTTTAGTGACCTAGTCAAAAAATTAAATAAGATTTGTTTGACATGATCTTCTCCCAGTGAATCCATGCTGCTTGGGATCCTGTAAATTACTGGATTTAACATACTGTACAATTTGTTTTCATCAATTTCTCTATTACTGATGTTAGACTCACTGGTCAGTAGTTTGACACTTTTTTCTACTTCTACGTTTATGCGGGGGACGACATTTGCTATTTTCCAGTCCTCTGGAATCACCCCAGTTATTAGTGACTGATTGAATAATTCAGTTTTTGCCAGCACCCCTCTAAGCTCTTTTAATATCCTAGGATGTATCTCATCTGGTCCCACTAATTTGTCCACTTTCAGTTTTGAAAGTTCTTTTACCTGCTCCTCAGTGAAAGTAGTAGTAATTGTCCCCATTGTATTAATAGCCTTCCTATTTGGTCCCTTCCCCTCTCTTTGTTTTGTAAATATTGAACAGAAATACTTGTTAAGATGATCTGCCACAGCCCTTTCACCCTCAACAAGATTACCACTCTCCGTTTTGAGCTGTACAATACCCTCTTTAGTTTTTCACCTTTTATTTATATACCTGATATCCCTTTCACATCGCCCTAAAAACCCGGGTTTTTGCCGGGGCAAGCAGCAAAAACCCAGGTAAGGGCTCAGTGTGAAAGGGTCTGGGGGCCTCTACCCGGGTTTAATGACCTGGGAATTCAACCCGGGTGAAAAGAAGGGTTATTCCCGGGTCAGACTCGGGTAGGGGTACAGTGTGAAAGGTGCTACCCGGGTTTTTCAACCCAGGTAGCACATAATCTACTGATTGCTGTAATTTGTTTACTGTTGTCCTGGCAACAAGTGTTGCCAAAGCAACAGTAAACAAATTACATAGTGTGATGACTCACACTACTGACAGGGCAGACCTGGGTCCCGGAATTGCCCCGGGTTCACAGACCCTGGATATTGCTGGGGCGGCGATCTGAAAGCGGTATTAAAAAGCTTTTGTCCCCTTTTTCGTACCAAGCGGGCCAGTTTTTCCTTAGTTTGTGCCTTTACTGCTCTGATGACCTTTTTAGTCTCCTTCTGTTTGCAAAATGCTCCTCCCTGTCATCATTATTTTGAGTTTGCTTATAATTCTAAAAGGATATCATTTTTGCTTTCACTATAGTTGCCTCCTCTTTTGTAAACCACATTGGCTTTCTTTTTTTGGGGTTTTTCCTAACGTTTCTTATACAAACATCTGTTGCTGTTAATAATGCATTTTTTACATTTCTCCACTGCTCCTGTGCTGCTTTCATGTGCCTCCACTCTGCCAAAGAATCACTTACACATTTCCCCATTTCCACAAAATACGCCTTCCTGAAGTCTAGCACCCTTGTCTTTGTGTGGCACGTGTCTTTCTGAGTATGCTAAATCATACTACTTGATGCTCACTGGATCCTAGGTTCTCGCCCACACTTACTTCTGAGATTCTGTCACCATTTGTAAGTACCAAAATATAAGATGTCTTCTTTGCAAGTGGGCTCTCTCATCAGTTGTTTAAGGGACACTCCTTTTAATGAATTTAAAATGTCCCCACTTCTAGGGGAGCTTACTGATGACTGATGATAGCATTCTAGCTATCTCATCCCGCAAAAAAGACATCTAGTGACAGATTGGACAACACCCAAGTTTCCAAATTGTTTCACTCAAAACAAAAACATCAGAACCACTGCAATGCACAAGACCAGACATACTAGAAGGTTTATTCAAATTAAAATCACCAAACTTCACTAGATCAACAATTCACATAAATATAAATTGGCCCAAATTCAGCTCAAATCCAGTTCAAGCTCCAGTTACAACTCCATGATGCTTCCAAAACCAGGCTATAAAAACCAGACAGGTTACACCTTTGCAGGTTTAAACTATACCTTCTTTAAATAACACTTATTTATAATTAGCACAGCTGACTAATTATCTAAGAAGAGAAAAAAAACTTTTAATCCTTACCCAGAAAAATTATACCAAACAATAAAAAATAATATGCAACATTCTTAACCTAAAGCACAGAAATCAAAAACACTAAATTATTATAAGGTAAATACAAAAGAAAAACAATACTTTACAATTGCACAGTTGATGTGTTTAACTAGGCCCACTCAGATAAGGTTACCTTTGGAAAAATGGTAAATTGTGATGAAAACTCCAGTTAAAACTCCAAGATGCTATCAAAATCAATGCTTCCAAAACCAGGCTATGAAAACCAGGCAGGTCACACCATTTTAACCATGCGTTGACAATTAAGGGTAACTAAAGAGGCTTCAAGAGGTGGAAATTCACAATGTATGTGTACAAGTGGGTTACGCTAGAACTTTGTAGTCTTATGCAAATTTAATTTCTGTGGCTCTTACCACTTTAGGAAATGGCACAAACCAAATGACTTCCCCTTTCATGCATGGGAAGAACAGTCTACAACGTGTCTTTGGCTAGCTTAATTAAATGAGATGTGTAAAATGTATGTGCTAGCTGCTGGGTTAGTTATCATGTTTACCAGGTAAACAAGATCACATTTGCTGTGAATTTGACATGAACAATTATCTTATTTACAAAGGTCTATGAAGAGTGCGCAGAAATCTATACAGTAGCTTGGAAACTTGGTCTGTTGTAGGGAACAGAAATGTCACAAGGTAGATTAGGCAACAAGCCTTCCAAACAACACTTGAGGCATGGGAAATTACAGTTTTTAGTTCTGCTCAGAAAAACAAAGCAATGTTACATGCCCATAATCTTATATCTTAATAGCATTGGCACAAAGAATATTGGATCGTAATGATCTGAATATCAGGCAAGTGCATATCTGGACAATTTCTTTGGGAACCAGGGAAATCTTAGCATTTCAACAAATTGGTCCAGCATACACAATGCCTCATAATCTGGCCGATCAACTTATAATTGTATATTGTGCACCCATTCGAGGAAGAAGGATTATCCAATTAATATACTTTCAACAGATGTGAAGGGGTCTGAGTAGCATCTATGTGCATTTATTGTAAACTGTCCTTAAATTGCAAATTGCAAGCTCAGTATGTGACACCCTTGCAGCCAGTGGTTGCAGATTTGGGATTGCTGGGTGCGCAAGGGATTTGTTGACAGGCAATGCGAAGGCTGTTGCTAGGAAACAGCCAGCTGATGTGCAAGGGCTTTTACTAGGCAAACAGCCAGCCAATAGAAGTACACTGGGCAGTGTGTGAGGCTTCCAGAAAGATCAGGGATCGTTGGAGTTGGCAGTTGGTGTGAGAGACAGTGAGTTGAATGAGGTAGAGACAGCTGAGAGAGTGCCGGAAAGAGCGATAGAGGGAGAAAGCATTAGTAACAGCGGCACAGACCGGAGATAGCAGAGACAGCTGAGGAGGTGTCAGAGGTGCTTGAAGGAGACAGAGACAGCTGTGAGTGTGTTGGAGATAACGGTGAGTGGAGCAGTTCAGCCGAGGTGACAGAGAAGTTGGAGGTGGCAGTAGCAGGAGCAGCAGTAATAAAGTGCCTGGTTTATTTATTGTGAGGGAAAGGAGACGCTGCGCTTAAGTGCCTGAGGTATCGTGAGGGGAAGGAGTCGCTGTTATAAAGTGCCTGGTGTAACGTAAGGTGAAACAGTTGATATATTAAAGTGCCTGATGTATTGAGAGGGGAGTACTGCCAGAACAGAGGTACTAAGAGAGGGGCAGTGAAAGGAAAACAGCAGTTAAGCAAGGGTCCGTTGTAAAGATAACAGGAAATAAGCTGAGTTGAAGAGGAGAGTGAGAGGTGGAACTAGGTGACTAAATTAAACTAATTATTTTGCAAGCTATTTTCCAATTCGCCCAACAAGTCATTGTTACTGTTTCCTAGCAACAGCCTTCGAACTGCCTGTCAACAAATCCCTCGCACACCCTGCAATCCCAAATCTGCAACCACGGCTGCAAGGGTACATACTGAGCCTGCAATTTGCGATTTAAAGACAGTTTACAATAAATGCACATAGATGCTATTCAGACATCTGTTGAAAGTATATTAATTGGATAATCCTTCTTCCTCGAATGGGTGCCCAATATACAATTATAAGTTGATCAGTATGTCCTTCTCAGCTGTCTCTGCTATCTCCCGACTGTGCCGCTGTCACTAATGCTTTCTCCCTCTATCGCTCTCTCCGGCACACTTGACACCAACGATTTTTCCCTGATCTTTCTGGAATCCTCACGCACTGCCCAGTGTACTTCTATTGGCTGGCTGTTTGCCTAGTAACAGCCCTTGCACATCAGCTGGCTGTTTCCTAGCAACAGCCTTCCCACTGCCTGTCAACAAATCCCTTGCGCACCCTGCAATCCCAAATCTGCAACCACTGGCTGCAAGGGTGTCACATACTGAGCCTGCAATTTGCAATTTAAAGACAGTTTACAATAAATGAACATAGATGCTGCTCAGACCCCTTCACATCTGTTGAAAGTTTGCATTGAACTTCCGGTGCGCGCGTCAGCCAAGGCTGCTGTGTTCTTATGAGCTCCTCTGCCAATTACATCTATATGCTGACATCCAGGGTTTTTATGAGCTCCTATACATCTCAGCTCCCCTGGAATCATTGAGGATAAGCCCAGGCAAGTGAGGAGGGCAACCCCCGGCTCCCTGGATTCATTTAGCCCGGAAGGTTAGCCCGACATATGCGGGCATTAAGGCTTCCGCCATATTGATTTGGTGAGTGCCGTTGGAGCTCCCTCCCTGGACCCAGAACGAGTGGTTCTTTGTGGAATTACCGGCTTGTGGTCGTCCCCATGGGCATCCAAGAAGGTGGTGAGGTGCTGGCAGCAGATTCACTGGCGGGAGGCGCGGAGTGGACAGAGAGCTCACAAGGAGGCCTTGGATTCTCCTGGAAACCACGTGGGCGCTGCATTAACCCCGGGGATTCACCTAGGAGGACGCGCTGTGCTGCTGGGTGGCGATCCTGCGGGAGGAGCGTTTCCCCTGTTGCCCTTGAGGTACCCTGCGGTGGAGGTTTGGTCTGGACCTGGAGGGAGAGGCAGTGACCCGGAGATTGACCCGGACAGCGTGAGTGGAACCTGGTGGAGGCCCTACCTGGTAGAGCTGCGGATCTTCATGTGCTGAGGCAGCGGCTCTTGGAGTGAGAAGTCACTGTTTGAAAGCCTGGGAGGCGGTTTAAGACGTGTGGAGGTGCCCTCTTGCACCATTCTGTCCCTTGCCTGCTGCCATTGTTGGGTGTATTTTTTCCAACTTTGTATGGGCCTGAGTGGGAGTGAGATCGTTTGGGAGTGCTACAAGTAACACTGAAGTGGGATGAGACACGGCAATATTGCATCCTATATCCACTGCTGCACTACTGCCTTCTATTTCATATTATTGCAGCCCAATTGGAGCTACCTTTTCATAAGTGGAAGGCCATATAATCTACCCTTTAAGAAGCCCTCACTGTGCAGACTGTAAAGTTGGGAGGAGAATTATTTGTGGGTGCTGAGGATCGTATCCTTTATCAAAGGGGCAGCTGTCTCTGTTGTCCAAGCTCTGCAATTCTGGACTCTCCACCTTATAGATATATAAAGGACAAATCTTTAAGAGTTACCAGCATTTAGCTTAATTGTTGCTCCTGTTGATATCCTGCTCCCCACCAGGTGGCACTGTTGCATTGTATATTAACTGGCTGATTATTTTGTAATAAACTTTATGATCACCCAGTTAACTTGTTTGAAAATCTGAATGTTTACTGGTTAGGGGGTAAGAGTGGTCACAGGCTTATATCCTTGCTCTTACTTCCCCTGAGATTCATTGTATTATACTCCATGGAAGTTGGCTGCACAACACTTAACTCGCATTGCACGTCCCATACTTCAGAGAAATTATATGACTCTTGCTTGATGTGATTCTTTTAGTGTTAGTAGTGGGTGGCCGCTTTAATCTGACACGGTATTTTTTACGGTATGAAGCGATATATTGATCTTGCTAATTCTAGCGCTCCTCTCAAGATGGGTAAAACAACTAACGTTGCCAACACCAAACCCAACTCCGCTAAATCTCAACCTGAGTCTCCAAAATCACCGCCCCGGCTTTCAGGGGATCCCGAAACGCCAGCTGTGTTTGCGACACAATCTACTCCTGTATCTCAGACTGCAGAGATGGCCAAGGAGATATCTTTGATACTTCTCCCCCAAATTGACCAAATGCTAGACAGTAAATTAGAACAGAAACTGTCTCAAAAATGTCATGATTTACAAGATGTTCTAGCATCCACTCTTAGTCAAGTTCAATCTAATACTCAGAGGATTACTGAAACAGACCAACGAATTAGCGATTCGGAAGATGCTCTAACTTCCCTGCAAAACACCGTTCTGGCTCAGTCTCAGACTATCGTAACACTTACCAATAAAATTGATGATGTGGAAAACCGGAATAGGCGCAGTAATCTGCGATTTATAGGTATTCCAGAAACCATTAAAGACAAAGATTTGCTTACTTATCTCCAAATAGACCTATTTGCGGCCCTTAAGTTACATTCAGGCCATGGTGATATGGCTATTGAGAGAGTTCATAGTTTGGGCCCAAATCGCCAGAGCGGTGATAATAGACCAAGGGCGGTGATAGCAAAGTTTTTAAACTTTAGAGATAAAGAGGCGTTGTTGCGCAGCTATAGAAACCATAATCCTTTGTTCGTGGGGGAACACAAAATCCTGATATTTTAGGATTTTTCCACTCACGTGGCGCAAAAGAGACGGGAATTCTCCCCGCTTTGTAAATTCCTCCATGAACCTGGCGTCCCTTTTGCCTTGCTTTACCCCGCTAAATTACGAGTTAATAGTGGTGGCAGGGATCACTTTTTTGAGGATGCGCAAAAAGCTAGAGCGTTTTTGGAACACATGGACCTACCGGACTCTCTTCCTCTTCGTTCACCCTCCTCTACTAGTACATAATGCTGGTATTTTGCTGGCTTTTGTTAAATAAGGTTATAGTCAGCTCTCAGCTGGTTAATAAAGCTGTTTATGTTTTAGTTTTTGTTTGATGTTTCTATTATCCCTCTGTTTTTCCAGTATCTTGTTCAACTGGTATTGGACAGGATACTATTTACTCTGGAGGAAAATATGAAAATGGTGTGTATTCAAGTTCAAATTGTTCCTTTTTCTTTGTGCATAGGTTCACAATCTGCGTTGAGATGTCTTTTGACACTAAATAATATTTGTTGCATTTTTCTGAAATTTTATGGTTCGGCTGATCTTCCCTGTCCTGGGCGTCCTCACATACCTCTCATGGGCTTTGGGAGTAACTATATTTTCCCACTTACCTTGCTTTTTCTAGATGTCTTTTTTGATGACTTTACCAACGACTGATGGAATGACTAGGAGAGGGCCTTCTTCGGGTCTGCGAGTGGTCTCCTGGAATGTGGGCGGGCTGAACTCACCAGTGAAACGTAGAAAAGTAATTACTCACCTGAAATTGCTGAATTCAGATATTGTCATGCTCCAGGAGACACACTGGAACGATCCGCAGAATGCTACTCTGAAAAGTCCTTGGATTGGTGAGTGTATTACTGCTTGCCACACTACCAAATCAAAGGGGGTTGCGATTTTGTTCCACAAACGTCTATCATATACAATTGAGCATAGGATTATTGATCCACAAGGTCATTATGTCATTCTCTTTATTGCAGTAGCTAGAGAAAATTCACCCTGGTCAATCTTTATGCTCTAATAGGCCAAGTCGGGCCTTCTTTGCGTCAATATCACACATTCTGTTGCAGCGGGATACTCCTAATCTAGTGGTGGGGGGGATTTCAATATGGTCGATAATCCCACTCTCGATAGATCATCTGCACGACATAACCCACAAATCTCTGCGTGGGAGGGTATACATCTTTTGAAGAATCGCCATGGTCTCTCAGACCCCTGGAGATTGATAAATCCTACGGATAGGTCATATACTTATCACTCAAGGTTGCATAGGACCTTTTCAAGGATTGATTATGTCTTAGTGTCGGACTACCTTTTCCCTAAAGTAATTTTGACTGATCTTAAGGATATTGTAGTCTCAGATCATGCCCCTATCATAATTGCCCTTCGTCTAGCGGATTCCAGCCCTCGTCAATATTCATGGAGTCTATGATTCAGATGACTTCAAAGAATTTCTGAATTCACGTTGGCTGGAATTCGTGGATGATAATTTGGAACACTGGGGAGATCATATACTGTTTTGGAACACAGCCAAGGTGGTTATGATGGGACATATAATCTCTTATCTGATTAGGCAGAAAAAAATATTTCAGGATAAATACACTGCTCTTTTAAAGGCGATGCAAGTTGCATTTGTTCGTTATACCGATGACCCCACTGAAGAGCATTTACATTTATACATTGCTGAACGGCAATTATTGGAGACGTTTTTAACATCCCAGGCTCGTCTTCAACATGATTACGCTAAGAATAAATTTTATCGTTGGGGCAATAAGTCGGGTAAATTATTATCGAACATGTCAAAAGCTCGAAAAAGAAAAGTTCCAATTCTGGCTATTCATGACCATGGTACCAACATGCGTCTGACTAACACAAAGGACATCTTAAAAGCTTTCCAAAAATATTACGTAAATTTATATGCAGCTGACCCTGGGAATCCTTTGTTACATGACCAATTGTTAGAGCAGGCTAAGTTACCTAGGCTATCTGATGTACAAAGAGAAATCCTAAATAGTGATATTTCAGAGGAGGAGGTTAAACTAGCCATTACATCGCTACATAATGCAAAAACCCTGGGCCCGGATGGATATCCGGCAGAATTTTATAAATGACTAAAATATAATATTGCACCGTTCCTTACAGAATTATTCCAAACACTTTATGTGGAACAACCACCCTATCCGCTATTTAATGAAGCTAAAACTACACTAATCCCAAAGCCCGGGAAGAACCCAGAGTTTATTACCTCTTATCGTCCCATCACTTTGCTTAATCAGGATTGTAAATTGCTAACTAAAATCATAGCTAATCGCCTTCAATCTATGCTGCCTAAGTTACTGACACATCATCAGTTGGGCTTTACACATCATCGCCATTCGGTGAAAGGTGTTAGGTCTGCAATAGCAGCGGTGGCCACGGCTTTAAATCCCCTCCACTCCCCGGGCACTGAAATCCTGCTGGGTCTTGACGCAGAGAAGGCCTTTGACAAGGTCTCTTGGCTGCACCTTCAAAAGATATTTGAGGTTAGGCGCTTAGGCCACGGGTTTGCAAATTTTATAAAATTCTTATATACCAATCCTATCACTACCCTCTTAATTAATGGGATTCAATCGGACAGGGTTATAATGTATAGGGGTACACGGCAAGGATGTCCTCTGTCCCCATTACTATTTAATTTAGCCCTAGATCCTCTTTTAAGGATTCTACAAACGTCTGAAGTCTTTGAGGGTATTGGGGTGGGGCGGGTTAAGACTAAAATTACGGCATTTGCTGACAACCTGCTATTGTATATTGGTAATCCGGAAAGATCTTTTAAATTTATTTTGGATCTGATCTCAAAATTTGGGAAGGTCTCAGGATTTACAGTAAATCAGGAAAAGTCGGTGGCTATGTCTCTGAACTCACAGATAACACCTAGATGGGCAAGAGACATACCTATTACATGGGAAAATGCTTCTTTTACATATCTAGGTTTACAAATGCCTAAGAACATTCACATGCTTTACTCAGTGAACATGAGAAAGCTCATTAGGGACATGCTTCTAGAAATAGATAGTTGGCAGAAACTTCCCCTTTCTTTCTTAGGTAGAGCTAATTTACTTAAAATGGTATCTTTTCCAAAGTTACTTTATCCCCTACAAATGCTCCCGATTATTTTATCCCCTGCAGATGAAAAACACATTTATAAGTTGTTCCGTAGATTTATATGGAACAGCAAACGCCCTAGAATTAGTATGGCCAAATTGCAATTAAGTACCAATGACGGGGGTCTTAATTTCCCCAACCTAAGATTATACAATCAGGCAAGCCAATTGAGATATATCTTGGATTGGTTACATGGTACTGAAATTTACGCAAACACACCACATGAGCAATCTTTTTTAGGATCCATAACCTTGCCAAATTTTCTACATATGCGGAGGGTTGATATTCTGGAAGAGGTGGAGGACAACCCACTTCTTATGACTTCATGGAGAATATGGCATAAGGTACGAACTGAAAGGGAACTTCAGTCATAAGACTTTGTTTTTACCACTTCTCGCAAACCCAGCATTTCAGCATGGGGGAGCACTGTATCCCTTCACTGCGTGGAGGGATAGGGGGCTCAAGAATATAAAGTTTTTAGTAAATCCCCGTAGACAGCAAATTTTTTCTAGAGCAACTATATGTGAGAACTATAATCTGCCCAGCACCCACAACTTTGCTTTGTGCCAAGCTATTCACTATGTACGTCATGTGACAACTGATTTTTCCCCTGAAGATTGGAATAACGATCTAGACAGATTATTAGATACCCCACCAAATCCCAAAAACCTTATTTCTTCCCATTACAATATGTTGAGAGCAACTAAGGTTTCGAGGGCAGGCTCACATGTTTTTGCAAAATGGCAGGAAACATTTCCAGATATTGATCCAGAAAAACTACTTAAGCTGTTTACTTCTTGTTCGGTGTTGAAGGCAAATACTTACCGTGAGATGTTCTTTAATATCTTCTATAAAGGATATTTCTCCCCGAATAGGTGTCACATAATTGGCATGCCTAATACGGGTGCATGCCCAAAATGTAACTGTCCTAACGCCTCTTTTGTTCACTGTATGTGGGAGTGCCCCAAGATAAAATCTTTTTGGAGGCGAGTCCAACTCTATACCACTGAGCACCTACTTAGCCATGTCCCAGTAGATGCTAAGTGGGCTATTTTTGGTATGATTGATCCTGCTATTAAATGCACAAAAGAGAGTAGACATTTGGCCACAATAATATCAGCAGTGGCAAGGAAATGCATCCTTTATCTGTGGATACAGAAGGAGCCTCCAAATATGAAGCTGTTTCACAACAAGCTATATTTTGTATTCCGTATGGAGTGGTTGGAAGCCTCCTTACACGGAACAGCATGTAGAAAGGTTTTTTGCCATATGGGAAACTTATGTGGACTCCTTAGCCACTCCTATTAAAATTACTATACAAAAATGTTTTTGCAGAACTGGATGGTATGAAACAAGAGTGTTACAATCTGATCCCCCTATTTGGTTGGCAACAGTGTAATAGAGGCTGAGAGGCTTCTTCAACCATGAGATGGGAACGCCCGGGACGGGAGGGAAGGCGGCCATGACTTCGTAGGATGTATATAACCTAGACATAACGCAGACTATAAATGTGTGTACATTCTTGTTATGCACTGTTTACTTTTTGTGGTTTTGCTCTTACTTCTGTATGCGGTTTGATTCATGCACTGATAACATGTATGTTAAACATTTTGGAACTTGAATAAAAACAATTTATAAAAAAAAAAAAAAAGAAAGTATGGAATAATCCTTCTTCCTCGAATGGGTGCACAATATACAATTATAAGTTGATCGGTATGTCCTCTATATCTCCCTTGGGAAAAGTTTATTGTCTTCAGAAACTTAAGAACTGTGGCTGTTTATCGGAAATGTAAATATTCTTAGGTAGTAAATGTATCGCAATATAGAACTGTAATTGAAACTAATAAGTCGTGTCTATCTGGAGCTATAGATACATATAAACTGTTATTTAGTTGTGAGAACTCTTAGCAACAATTGTTACTAGTTAAAGAAAACAGACATTTTGCTGGAAAGTAGTAAGAGGCAAGAGGAAATTTAACTGTTCTTATACTGTGAAATGAGAAACTGTGTAAACTGTAATTGTGGTTATTAGCATAATTTCATATTGATTAATTGATTCAGTGAATTATTAGTCTTAGGGCAAATGCCCAATGTGAAGGGAAACTATTTAATTCTGTGTTATGACACGTTTGTAAACTAGAACCAGTTTTCCACTGAAAAATAATAATAAGAAAAAGGAAAAGAAAGAAAATTTGCTAGTTCCTACCAGTATTAATTGAATTAATTCAAACAGCAAACTGTTGTCTGTGTTTTCTCTGAAGCTTTCTTATTGTATTTCACCTCTCCGCAATTCCTAACAACTAATAACAACAACTATTTTGACCTAAGTCTCCAACCGGTCATCACAAGTATAGTAATATACTTTAACAAGCAAAGGATATATATTCCCTTACCTATCAAATCATAATATTTTATTTTATAATAACGTTATGGGGTAATTTTAAGCTCTACACTACAGCTACTTTATAACCATTGAGTCATTAGGTCTTAAACCAATAATAGTGTCTTTATTCCTTCTAATAATTTGGGACCGGATTCAGACCCCCGCATGCTTTTCGTGCGCGCGGGGGTCTGAAATTAAGCAAGACTGAGGGGATTGCACACCCCCTGTCACTCCCCTCTGTTGTGCAAGCTTTATGGCAGCTTACGCTGCCATAAGCCTGCCTTAAATGCGGCGTGCGGATCAGCGGTCCGTGCGTGCGGATCAGCGGTCCGTACGACCGCTGATCTGCTACAGTGTGGGAGTCCCCTCCCACACTGTAAAATTATCAGGCTTCCCCCCACCCACTTTAGCGGGCGGAAGGGAAGCCCATTTTACTATAGTAATCCTAGTGTAACATCTGGAGGGCGCATGCGCCCTCCAGCTAAGTCAGGTGATTTACGCAGCTTGCGTGCGTAAATCACCTGACAGTATTAAATCTGGATCCGGTCCTTAGCCATTTCTGTTTCATCATCATTTTTAATGAGTTACATGATAAGTTACAGATAATAGCAATTATCAACTGCTATATCAAGTTCTGTACACATACTTCAATACTGGAAAGAAGAACACAATGTTATGTTTTCTGATATGCTATGTTTCTTCATACTTGATACAATCAAATTTGAGAATTGAGACAAATCAGTTTTTTTTTAAATCTTTTACGTAGTTTTGTTTAACTAGTTTACACTAGTCAGTGACATCAGATTTCCCCAGCTTATCAGTGAATGGAATTCATAATCAGAAAGTGGTAGAGAGAGAACACTGGCAACACTAATAGTAGTGTATAACATTTTACAAAAGCCAATTCTTCAACATTGTGCTCTTCTTTCCTACCTGTACTTGCAACTTTAACTTCCTGATGGATGGATCCATAGATCTCAGTTTGCTGTGTTCAGATCCCAACTGTAACCACTTGAAAATGTACAGACTTTCAACAACCCTATCTTAAACTTTCCAACTTGTGCAAATATAAAATGCCAATGGGCTGGATTGGTAAGTGGTTTGATAGCATGTCTATATCCTTAAATCCTTTTAGGCAAGATGGAAGTGTCTAAGTGATCTCATGTTTGTGGCCCATATATATATTAAACCTTCTCAATTTTACATTTACTAACCCACCTCCCATCAGTCTACAAGAAATTTAACATTAAATCTACCTCCACCCCATAAAGCAAACCTACTGCACAACTTACATTAAACATACCACCTTATTGCCTAGTTCACACAAATCACTTTCCTACTTCCCTGTTTTCACTGAGTTGAACCCTTTCTCAGACACTTAGGGCTGATTTACTAAGGGATGAGATAACTCTGATTTACCACAGGGCAATTTCCCCCAGCGATTTTCAATTTCCAGTGATATCTGGCAATTTTTTAAGTGTTTACTCACTGCAATTAAGCTTGTAATCACGGTGAATTAACCCTTTCAAAAGACATTGTGGGAGATTTAAAAAAAGATTATATTTTTAATGTTTAATGTCCCCCAAAAAAAACATTTAAATGGCTGCCACGGCATGTAATTAACCCTTAGCATACTGTGGCATCTAGTACTATAAGGCACAGCCTTAAGTGCATTCTGCCGCATCCGTAATGGACAACCTTACAACAAAAATAGCTTTACAAGTTCCCGATACAGTAAAATTACATTGTAAAGTCACCCGTTACACTAAAAAAACATTTAGATGGCCCGATCCTAATAAATAAGTAATAAATATGCTCCGATCCTAATAAATAAATAATAAATATGCCCCGATCCTATTTAATAAATAATAAATATGCCCCGATCCTATATGCCCCGATCAATATTAAATTTTCCGTGATCCAAATAAATAAATAATGCATGGCCCCAAACCTAAATAATAAAAGTTACACTAAAAAAAATTTACATGGCCCAATTCTAATAAATAAATAATAAATATGCCCCGATCCTAATAAATAAATAATAAATATGCCCCGATCCTATTTAATAAATAATAAATATGCCCCGATCCTATTTAATAAATATTAAATGTTCTGTGATCCAAATAAATAAATAATGCATAGCCCCGATCCTAAGATGTAAAGAATAAATATGTCTCAATTCAAAAATAAAAAGAAACATGTGGCCCGATCCTAAGACGTAATTAATAGCTGTGTCCCGATCCTTTACAATAAAAAACCATTGGTCCTTGTTAAAGTGGCTAAAAAAGCTCCTTCATTTATTTTAATAAAGCATTTATTAAAAAGTAATACTAATACATTTCAGATGTCATCTATGATGCCAGGCGATGATCGGGACTTCTTCTCCACTTCTCCATACTGCAGCACACAAAGAGCTCCTTCCTCTTCAGGGTGTCTCCAGCAAATGACTCATGTCATTAATGGGGCCCTTTTTATACCCTCTGGCGTGAGATCCTCTGACAGATCTCGGCAATCTCCAGCAAGTCTTACTAATTTGAGTTTATTAAGTCTGGCCCTTAAGCTGGGAACACACTACACTATTTATGTACAATTAAGCCAAACACACGATAAAGATAAAGAAGTTATTGCCAGGGCGGCAGGGCCAGTGCAATGCGCTCAGCGAGGGGATGCAGGGCAGACCAGAACCGGGGTTGGATTTACGGAATTGCAGCAGTTGGAGTGAAGAGGTGTTAATATCAGTCACTAGACTCACTTTAGTATCTGAGATTGTAGATCTCAAACACTAGAGTCACTCTAGTTACTGATATTTACATAGATGGAGCTCCAGATCTATGTCGGCAGGCTGCAGTGGCAGTCTGCACTACAGTTAGGGCGCTGTGAACTCAGTGAGTATAATTTGCTGGCGTGCAACAAACATCCTAGCACAGGATCCTGGTTATTGCATTAGTGTTATGATCATGATCATGTTTTATCACATTACATTATTTAATTTGATTTCATAAACTTCCTAAAATGTGTAATCAACAAGAAAAATTGTCAGATGAGCAGATGGTTATCATAGATGAAAATTACAGATGTGATGGTTAACTTATGTAGGTGTGTACACATGAATCAGTGCGCTCATTGGGAGCTTCAGTCATTGCTAAAATCGTTCCACATATCACATCTAATGATTTTTTCTGTTGTGTGAACCCAGTTTTACTTGTGATTTCTCTACTCTGTGTCCAGTTGTGAGGACATCTTTACCAGCTGCTCTTCAGTACAGGCTGTATTTACATTCATATATGTATATAATATCCTGTCGCTCTCAGACTAAACAGCGCACTGATTCTGCATGCTTCTCAGTCAGAGAGAGAGAGGAAAACAGTGTATTAAATATACTCACCTATCAAAGTTAGGTGGCAGTAAACTTGGACGCAGTGTATGTGCCACTGCTCCATTATCTCCACACTGCACTCCTTGTACCCATTAATTAAACAGTTCTGGAAAATCAAACTGTACAAAGCAGATTTTTATTCATTCCTTTTACAAATATTACAACATGGATTTTCATGTGAAAATTTTTAATTTGGAAATATTTATGGTGGTGCTGTTTAAAAAAAATTTTGTACCATGACTGAAAATTATGGCATTGGAGGTGTGAGTTTCAACACCCAAATCCTTTTCCCATATGCTATAAATGGAGTAACTGAATTACAGTTTAGCTGGCAATATACTACAGTGATTACTGACTTCAAAGCTCATGATATCAGCGCAGAGAATGACAGGAGGTCGTACAACCAATCAGCTGCAATGGCCTCCTGTCTAACTCAGCAGCTCATCCCCCTTTATGTAGAATTATGAGTTTCAGCAAGAGAGATCAGTGGCACCAATATCAGGACCTTAATATATATATAATTGCAAATTTTCTTAACACAAAATATCAACTTGCGGGATACTTATATTATAACAATAATATGATTGTTTTTTTAGTATACAACTAGTGATATATAAATGAATATTATCAAAAAGTAACTCAAATTGACACCAAAATAATTCATATGTACCAAGCTAGTTCTATATCTTTTTTGGGTTGTACAAGAATTCATGTCACTGAACCTGTTTAAGGTTAGTGTAGTATAATATTGGCACTTTACTCTTGTGTGACTTATGCTGTCATAAGGCTGCCTTAAGTCACACTTGAGGATCAGTGGTTCGTCTAACCACTGTCTTTCTCAAAAATACCTAATTCCTCCTAATTGTAAAATGTAATTGCTTACCCCTGCCCACCTTGGCACCTTGGCTCTAAACTCCATCATATGGAACTAACTTCTGTACAATGGAAGTTGGATTACCAAAACCAACATATCATCTATTGGGTACATTTTTACAATTAATTTCTGTAGGCAATGCATTTTAATGGGCTTTCTGCATACATTTAAATGGTATGGCTATTGAAATTAATAGAAAAGTGATGATTGTCTGATCCAAATCATCCAAAAATCTCATGAAAAAACTGAATTAATATTTAATTGGAAAGTCTAGAGAATGGCTTATTAATTTATTGTAGATACTGAAAAAAATGTATTTCCCATTACAAACAAATTTATTTAATATTATTTAAGAATTGTACATTTTTAATGAACAGTATATATTGTTTCAATGCAAGAATATAATATTAAACTAAGAATATATATTTTTATTATTACTGTGATATGTCATGTGGATAAGAAGTTCTCAATCATGATTTAAATGGCCAATCTTCATAATCAGAGTTAGGTGGAAATACAAGAGTTAAGTTTATAAAAGCGACACCTTCCTCAATGTGCTGAATGCACACCCCCTCATAGAAACGCTAGCTACAATGGTTAAAAAAAAATCCATCAAAACCTATGCATGCTGCTGTACTCTTAAATAATAAAAAAAAAGGGGATATGAGTTACTGTTCAATTAAGTATTATACAGGACAGCAGGGTGCCACTGATCATTCAGTTTATGTTGCAGCTAACTTCTAAGAAAAATGGTTGGAAAACATAATTGCACTGTAAATTTAATGCATTGTGTGCAGTTGTAATACTAACAAAAAAGGAATAACATTAGTTTGATCAAGTAAGCCAAGGAAACATTGTACAATTTGTAGGCTTGTAATAATTAATGGACAGTCACAATGAAATAGTTCTGATCAGGGCCAGCACGACCCGCTCCACGAGGGGATGCGGTGCATCCCGGTGCCATGCTGGATAAGCGCTGGATACCCCCCCCTCTCCCCGCTATACAGATTAGCAGCGCTCATATGAGCTGCTGCAGTAGTGACACAGCAAAGCTAGCAGCAGCAGCTCACACAGGAACTTCTTGTATGAGCACTTCCTGTCTGCAGAAACAGCACCATGGAGGAGGCAGGAAACAGGTAAGTAAAGAGGAGAAGCTGGAGGTACGTTATGGGGAATACTGGGGGGAGGAGGCTAACTGGAGGCATATTATGGAGGATACTGGGGAAGGGGGGGGGAGTGGAGGGTAACTAGAGGCACAGAAGGAGAGGAAGTGGAGGCATATTATGGGGAATACTGGGGGGGAAGGAGGGTAACTGGAGGCATATTATGGGGAATACTGTGGAGAGGGAGGGGAATTGGAGGCATATGGGGAATACTGGGGGGAAAGGAGGGTAACTGGAGGCATATTATGGGGAATACTGGGAGGGAGGAGGAGAACTGGAGGCATATTATGGGGAATACTGGGGGAAGGAGGAGAATTGGAGGCATATTATGGGGAATACTAGATAGTACATTATGAAAAGAAGGAATTCATAATATATCATCTCAACCTTCATTCTTAAAGTTGATCAATGATTATTTTGCTTGCAATAAATACTAGAGACCTAATAAGTAAATTGACATTATATAACAAATGAATGTGTAATAGCTATAATAATATAAACAGACATTGAAAATAACCATGAAATTATAATAACGTGCTAATATAAGTAACATTTTGTAAGGATTCTTTTTATCTAAGTGCAAAATTTATATTACATTATATTTAAGTGCAAATTTATATTAAACCTTATATAACTTTCTATTCAGTTCATACTGTATTAAGTAGCTACTATAGAATGGCTTTAGGAATGACAACTGTTATTTCTTTTATCTGAAGATAAGTCAGTATTGTAAGATAAAAAAACAATTCAGCACAGTCATGAAATTATGAATGTACTCAGAAATGTGGCAAACTAACATTTAATGTTATGAAAAGTTTGAGAGCGATTACCACTATTTACAAAATGTTTTAAAAGCAAAAAACCATGTGAAATTGTCATTTGTTTATTTTTGTTTACCTGGTTATCTATGGGTCTAGCTTACACACATAACCAATCTGAAACATAACTTCGGCCCCTGATTCACACTTATGTAATTGCAGAATCTCTGGGCTGGATCCAGACTTAGTTAAGTGCTTGAACTTAGTTACTCCTAGGCTAAACCATGTTGATTTCAGGGAGAGTTAAGTTAATTGTGTTCTTTGCATGCAGGGATAGATCTTTGAATAACATCACCTCTCAACTCTAATACTGTTTGCAACAGATGAAATATGACTCCCCTGCAATCAACATGATTTACCCCAGGAGTAAGCTCAAGTTCAAGCACTTAACTAGGTCTGGATCCAGCCCTCTGTGCGTATTTTTTTTATGAGCGGACATGCTGTACATGCCCAGAATTCAAATATACAAATGGAAACCATGGCCAACTGATTCACAGACATTCACAGACATGGACGACTGACTTAAGACTGATTCACGCATCGGCACGGAATGATTCCTGCATATGTGGCTAGAAGGGAAAAACTCTTAATGCAAATGAGCTGTACACAGGCTACTAATGTACAGTATTGGCGTTCCTTTTAAGTTAGAACTGATTTAAAAGTGCGAGTGACATACGCACACAAAAGATAAGGCAGTCCTCTACCACTATTAAATTGATTTACATATAGTTTGGTGCTTACCTATGCATTCATATGTTTTTGATGCCATTAGACCTTAACACTATAGAAAATATTTCTATTTACATAATTTAAATATTTGTATTATTTTTTTTACATTTTTATTTTTTGTAAAACAAAACATTAAAATAATGTTTTATATAAAAAAAATGATTAAAATGAATTTTCTAAATTTTTGTTTAAAAAATAACAATATGATACACAAAAACATAATTGTAAAAAGTATGTAAATAGCATTTAGCATACATTACACATGTAGTTTGTTGCTCCAAGTTATATTAAGGGTTAATATTACAATATTATTATATTAGCATAAAAGCCCAAAATTCACTTAAAAGTGTCAGATAATAGTGTAGATCAGTGTCTCTATTTGAATCTCCAGTCAGCAGAAAGCTGATAAGAATATCAGAGCTTCTGCAGGCATGTCAGTAATATCTAGAGACTGCAGTGTGTAGGAACGGGACACAGACATATCACTGTTTAAATCAGTGACAGCAAGAGCCTCCCACAGGGAAAAGCTGCTCTGTCTGGCCAGGATGGGACACTGTAGGCTTGGTGTCTCTGGGTGCATCCCCTTCTCCCCTGAATATGGTGGCACAGCAATGCATCGTATGAATAAATCTTTACAGCACATTTTCTCCCTCTTTTAGTGATTCAAAACATTAAAATAATAAGGTTCTGCAGCTAAACTGACATTTTTGGGTTTCAGTTAAAGAATTTATTTAGATTTTAATATACTTAAAGTAAAATACATTATACTGCACATTATTCATAGTCCTTTATTTCTAGTCTCTTCCCAAGTATAACCCTCTTGTGGCTTACGTTGGAGACACCCTGTAAGTAAGCCACCTGTTTTTTTTATAATTTATTTTAGAGGAGAGGATATAGAGAGTATATTCCTTGCAAAAAAAAGTGTATAAATAAAAATAAAAAATTCTAAAGCTGGCCACACACTAGAGCGATTATCGGCCCAAACGCACGATTATCGTGGATTGGGCCAAATATCGCTCTAGTGTATGGTGCAGATTTTTTTTCCAAACGGCGATAAAACCATCCAAAAATGCTAGGGCCCGATTATCGCATTTTTTGGAATTCCTGAATGATAATCGGACCCTAGCTGCCATTTTTGGAGGTACCTAGTGCACTGCCCTCTCTCCCTCTATGTAAAATGACTGCTGGACAGACATTTAACACAGAAGGAGAGAGGGCAGAGCGCTGCAGAGCCAGGCTGCAGCGCTGTGTCCTTTCTCCCTCTGTCTGGGTATACAGCGCTGTATGCCCAGACAGAGGGAGAGAGTACACCGTGCAGCAGCCCGTGTGATTTTTTTTTTCCCATTGAGATTTTTTTTTGCAGCCAACCAATAAGCTGGCTGCATAAGTCTCCTATCAAGATTGACAGGAGACCGAGCCAATCAGAGAGAGACTCTCCAATAGGCTGTCTGCAGTCTCTCCAGCAGAGATTATCGCCCCCAGCCTCTGCTGTGTATGGTGCCCCAGGGGAAAATCGTCCCGTTTATCGGCAGCCACACGCTGGGAGCGATAATCTCTCTAGTGTGTGGCCAGCTTAAGTAAAGAAATTGAAAATCTTTTTTTACTCCATTTTGAATCTCAGTATTTTACAGTGAAATCTGAGGGTCCCAGGGAGCAGAAAAACCATAGCAGTGTGTTTGATTAGCTTGGTGATTATCTGCTAGGGGGCACCAGCCTAAATCTTGCCTAGGGCACCAAATTGGCTAGGGCCGCTCTGCCACATTCAAGTGACACATAGTGTCCAGAATTCCTTTTGAAAGAGGGGAGAGTCAAGTGCACACGGAAGTCTCATGAAGATCTAAATTAGGTCCGATAACCCTTTTTGTTTAATAGCAATTTAGAAATGGTTGCTAGTCCAGTTCTCCATTATCTGTGCTATACAGCCAAATGTAAGCACAAGCTCTACTTAGAACAAATAACTTACAGCCAATGTTTTATCATTTCTGATCTTGTAGTGATCTTTTGTAATATATAATTATTATATTTTTGCATGAACAATTTATTAGTTTTATCTGCAAATATACAGTGCCTAATAGCTCAAGGCCTTGCATTTATTGTGTAATGCTGAGCACACACACTACACTTTGTTTCTCACAATCCAATTTCTTTAATGATTTTTGTTACAACAGGCTCCCACGATTTTTCTGCCGATGCATCGTTCATCGGGAAAATGAAGCTGTCTATAAAATTTAATTATACTATCATACACACTTAAATGATATTGGGCCGTATTGCAAGAAGTAACGTAGGTTACGTTACAAAATTACTGTGCATGTGCAGTAGCACTTTTCTGAAAACTACGGCCGCATTGCTCTGCATACGGCCCATTGTGTGAATCGGTTGTGTAATCGTTTGATTGTAGCGATTATCGTGTGAAAAGTGCAGTGTGGACCTAGCTTTAGTTACTCTTTAAGGTAGGGATCAGGACCCTTCTAGGTCGACGCGTACAAGGGGAGTGTACTACCTTCGCACTCTCGGATCACATGCACATAAAACCGTTCCGTATGAATGGACTTGCATGTGTGATCTTAGTTAAATCAAAAACCGGTTTAAATAATATATTTATATATATCTTATATATATTTGCTGTTTTATGTATGTTCTCTGTGTATAATATGTAAGAAAGGTGCATATCCTTTATAGTAGGTTAATGCGGTTCAAGTAACTGCAGCAGCATTAACTAATTTGATAATGATGCAGCCAACAAAGCAATGTCAAATGTATCATTGCAGAACTATAGTTAAAAACGTTAAGATTTCCTTACTCCATTTTGTCCATGCTCTATCCTCTACTCAATCACTGCTTTCTGCTCTGAAGCGTGCCGATCAGTTAACATTGCTAACACTAAAATGCCAGCATGGTAAATGTTGGCAGTCTAAACTTTGAGCTCATCTATCACACACAGAAAAAGCATATTGTTTTCAAGGCTCTCAGGGGAGCAATGATACAACTTAAGAGTAACTTTGCTCCACCAAAACGTAATGTAGCACGACCTCTTCTGGTTTAGTTATTAAAATGCATGTGTCTCAGATTTTATATCATATGAGACATGTCAGTGGCCCCATAAGTGAGCACTACTCTAGAATACAAAAGAATGAGAAAATCATTGCAAGTCAAAATAGTGAAATGCTGTCTCCAAAAATATTTGTTAGGACTCCATTCATTTAAATAGGCAGCTTAGACATACTGTATCTCAAAAAACTGCAAAGCCTCCCCCCTCCCCGCTGCTACAACATAACTAAATAAAACTGTCCCTACAGGGCATGCTGATGCTTGTAGAAATACAAGCACCCGCATACCCATAGATGCCAGGGCATGCTGGTGCTTGGAGAACCACAAGCACCAGCATG
>WWET01004796.1:39253-54199 GCA_011038615.1 Limnodynastes dumerilii | reverse complement strand
TAAATAATTGCACTACCTCCTGATCAGACAGGGAGTCCAGGTCCAAACGCAGCCTAAAGGCACGCACATGACGTGGTATATGCTGCCTTTGCTGAACCAGGTTCTGGGGATGGTGTTGTGCCTCCTGCTCCTCAGCCTTTGGTCTGCTACGCATCAAATACAAGAACCCCATTACAGAGCCAGTGTGCATGATAGAGAATTCTAAAGCCATCTTTCCACCTCCAAGCAAAAAACATGCACCTGAATGTTATAATGAGCTGACTTTTATACCCAGAACCATTAGCTGCATACAGGTGGGCAGCGATTAATGCAAACTTCCCATTCAGAACCACATGATTTAGCTCTGGCGATTTAGATGTACATCTCTAGTGATTTGCACCAACACGACCTTAGTAAATTCACGATTTCTATGTAAGTCATGAATAAAATCGGCAGAGCGATTTAAACACCGGCGCTTTTAATAAAGACACATCTTTGGCGATTTGAATGTGATTCGACTATAGTAAATCTGGAACAGTCAAAATCGCTGCTCAAAAACTAATAACTACAGTGATTTGAACTAAATCGACCTTAGTAAATCTTGCCCAGTTGTTTTTTTTTATTAACCCCCTTGTCTCACATCTAAGTCACAAGTCCTCAGGTGAGGTCTGGTTTGTGATGCACTGCAAGTGTCTCAGTGTCACATAACAATCAGAGAAGTTAGGAAAAACCACAGAATAAGAAATGTAATATGGTTTAGAAGAGAAGTAGCAAGTATAATGAAAGCTAAAAAAGAAAGGTATATTTTTACGAGCATATCTCGAAAGTATGCCGAGTAGGACAGCCACCTGTGTGGAGGCTGATTTCCACAAGGAACGCAACATCAGATGACTGAGTTCCTTTGTAGAAATATAGGTACTGCTATTCAGAGCTGACTTACATATGTAGTGTAAAAAAGTTAGCTCATTTTCTGAATTCTGATTCAGCCCATGGTTTTAGAGAGGAGTACATTTTCATTTGTTTTTCATGTACTAAAGTCTCTTTTTGACAGGGATTATCAATTTCTAGACATCGCTGTGAATTTGCAGTGATTTTTTGCATTTACTATATATATATATCCCTGATGAAAGGCTTCTCCAATTAAAGAGCCTGAAACATCGGAAAATTACGGTTTCTGAGTAACTTTATTTTGTCGTCTCCGAGTGCTCCCGTTGGCCATTGTATCTAACTATCTATCTATGTATTCTATCTATCTATATCTGCAATACCTACTAAATTAATCCCCCTTCTCCTATCCTATTATTATGTTAAGCTTACACTATTCGATTGTATGCATTCACACTTCATTCACACTCTATTTAAAACCTATTAACTAATTATTACCTCCCCTCTGTCCCATTCACACCTTATATACTTTACCTGGCCTTTATCTTATGCCATGCTACGCAGCATGGGAAATCCCAATTTCCATCGTGAGACTTAGAAAATTTTACACGCTGGCAGAGGGTATATATATACCCCAATGCCAGCCAACCTCTCATTAGCGCAGGGGATGTCCTGCTTGCAGGACATAGTAAGCGACGTTCCAATAGGGGTTTCTTTTTGCCAAGACCACCCCTCCGGATTAAAAGCTTGCAAGACTGGACCCCCATCAGACCAGGTAAGGATTTTTAAAAATTATTTTCAGGCCATATTAGGGACATTTTTTTGGCATTTAATTTTTGGAGGGGGCATATTTGGTTATGTATTTTATGTATGTACCGGCATATGTGGCGATATATATATTTTACTGAGGGGCATATTTGGCTGTGGTTTTTAATTTATTGAGGGGCATATGTGGTTATGGTTTTTACTTTATTGAGGGGCGTATGTGGTTATGGTTTTTACTTTATTGAGGGGCATAACTAAATGGCCATGTGTAGAGATTTTTAACTGGGCATGTTGCCGATAGTAGTTCTACAAGCGCTAGCATTCCTTGTCATTCATGGGCATGCTTGCGCCTGTAGTTCTACTACCGACAGTATGCCCTGTTGGCTGGGCATTTATTTATTTTTACATAGGTTGCGGCTGCGGGGCAGGCAGGGGAAGGGGTTTTTTTTAACTTAAAAAAATAAATAAAAAAAAGTCGAAGCCAATAAGGCCTTTTTACTAGACTAGACTAGACTAGTTAACGTCACGTCAGATGTGCCTTGCACATCCGCATACTACTCTGAACAGCACCCTACGTGCTATTTAGAGTGGGCTATAGGATGCACGGAAGTGCATCCTTGAATAGCCCGTAGTCAGCATGTGCGATTCCGCATCGCACATGCTCGGAACTCTGAATCCGGTCCATCAAGTATAACAGCTGCTGCATGAAAAACTATCCTCCAATATTGGTTACAACCAAATCCACCTTCCATGATTATTTTTTAGAGAGAAACTTTTTTATTTATTTAAGATGGACTGGTTGGAGACCTCCTTACAGAAAGATAAGAAAGTCGACAATTTTTTAGAGACTTGAGAAAGCCATTCTATCTGTGGAGGTTAAGAAAAGAGTTTGGAATTGTTTCCGAGATACAACTTGGTTTGAATTACGTATTCATTTCAATCCCCTATAATACTAGAACCATAAACTAGAGTAAATAGAAGATTTATTTTTTTAATGAACTTTTTTTTTTGTTCCTTATTTACATGAGGCATATAATCTGTACACCTGAATCATTATACATTGACAATGATTTGCTGATTTTGTCAATATCCATTGTGAATATACTGTATTCTATACTTCTTGAAATATGTCAATTTGATTATGTGTTTCAATAAAAAGATTTTAGCAACAAAAAAAAAACCACCTTCTAAACAGTTTCAAATTAAAGGATTATAAAAATTGTGATAACCTGTATCTATCTTGTCATGCAACTAGCTTTAAAACCTCAATATTTTCCAGTATCTGTTATATGTATGGAAAGAGGCAATACTCACTGCTTAATACTCTGCTAGAGTGATCATAGCAGAAAGGAAGCAAGGCACCTTTTTCATTACAGCAGGACAGTCCTGCTTTCAGGGGACTGTCCCACCCGACTCACAAATTGTCCTGAGATCAGAATCTCGGGACAAAGTTGTTTTTTATTTAAAAGCCTGTGGCGCTGTATATGCGGCAGTGCTTTTAACAGCACAATACAGGTATTATGTAATAGAACCACACATCTGCGCCCCTAGATCTTTAGTAGTTGCGAACCCCTCTTTCCCGAAAGTTACACTCAAATCAAAAAAATGACTGACCTTTCTGTGCTGAATACCCTAACAATGCAATCAAACGAAGTTAGGAAAACAAACTACTATAAATGTTAGAATGGATCAAGAGGTTCTGCGCTTACAGTTTTTATTTGAGTCCACAGTTCTTTATTCTTTATTCTATACAGCTTCTTGCTTTCTTCAATCTAGATTCTTCTCTCTTTCCTCCTGTCGTGGTCTGCGTTCTCCTGATCTCCTCTTCTCTCCACTGGCTCCAGTCCTTAGGGAAAGGTAAGAAGAGATCTTTGCGCAGTACTGTGGGTTATAGGGCACTAATATTCTGCTCCCCCCTACTCACACTTTTTTTTCTTGTTCTCTTCCCTCTTCTTATTCTAAAATGGGAGGGTCTCTTATGCACTCCTTCTGCTGGTTGTGTCTCCTCTCACTTTCTTCAGGGTATATGCCTCGGAAGGAGAGAAACACCCAACCTTGTGCGGCCTCGTTAAACATCAAAAGGTAAGTTATTACTCTTAAGTATTTCACTTACATTTTCTCTCTCTTGTATATATAGCATATCTGATTAGCCTCTCTCTTTTTTCCTTTTCTTTCAGGTAGTTAACCTCAGGAAAAACAGACACACTTTTCCTGTCTCTGTGTGAAATCCTCCAGCAAGCCTTTATATATCCCGGATTACATTACAAGGGGCACACATGGAGGCTGGACATTACAAGGGGCAGACAATGGAGGCAGAACATTACAAGGGGCAGACAATGGAGGATGGACATTAAAACAGACAGACAATGGAAGCAGGACATTAAAAGGGGCAGACATGGAGGCTGGACATTACAAGCGGTTACACTCTCCAGTATGAAAGTTTTATTGCCGAAAATTGGACTTCCGAAAGTTTCTTTTTGAAAGTCCCATTTTCGAATACTTACCGCTTTCTCCTTTTTTTCAGTGAATGGGTGAGTATGCCGTTCGGCATACTTTATCCATTAACTTTCGCAATTACCGTTATCCTTCCGCCTTCTGCGATATCCCTCCACTGCACCTCCGTCGCTGCTATCACCGGACCAGGAACAGGTGAGTAAACTATCTGTGCGAGTAAGAGTTAGGGTTAGGGTCAAGCTGCAGGGGAGAAAAGCTTAGGGTCAGGCTGCAGGGGAGGGAGGGTTAGGATCAGGCTGCGGTAGATGGAGGGTTAGGGTCAGGCTGCAGGGGAGGGCGGGTTAGGATCAGGCTGCAGGGGAGGGTGGGTTAGGGTCAGGCTGCCAAGAAAGGAGCAATAGGGTTAGAATTATGGAAGGGACTATTTTTACTTACCATTTAGCTGAACTGAGCTTTCATAGCTCAGTGGATCGATTGCTATGCCTCATTGAGAAATCAGATTTTTCGAAAATCAGACTTTCTAAGCGGGGACCCACACCCCATTACAAGGGGCACACATGGAGGCTGGACAATACAAGGGCAGACAATGGAGGCTGGACATTAAAAGGGGCAGACAATGGAGGCTGGACATTAAAAGGAGCAGACAATGGAGGCTGGACATTAAAAGGGGTAGACAATGGAGGCTAGATATTAAAAGGGGCAGACAATGGAGGCTGGACATTAAAGGGGCAGACAATGGAAGCTAGAGTTAAAAAGGGCAGACATGGAGGCTGAACATTACAAGGGGCACAATTATAAAAATTTATAAGAAGGCTATATTAAGGACTGAAACTTATGAGGGGCTGCAATAAGGGCTGAAAACATATAAGGGCACTGGTAAAGACTGCAGAGAAAAATAAAAGGATAAATTAAAAGGATCTGTTTTCAGCATACATTTTATTTTATCTTTAAACTGTTTTATTAACACCAGCTAAAAGCACACTGCTAACTTTCATATATGAATAATGTGATTTAATTAAACAAGAAGTTTGTAATGCCCTATAATAAGTTGTCCATGGCAATGTGTTGCTTTCCATATTGGCTCACAAAACTGGTCAAAGCTTCACACTTCCCTATATAGCTAATTGTACATTACCTCTATAGCTACTACATAAATAAAAAGGGAAGTGGAGCATATGTCTTTTTTTAAGCCAGTTTTAAAAACAAGTATACTGGAAGTTATTTACAAGGGTATTGGGGATAATATAGAGGCATTGGGCTGGATTCAGACCTTGTTAAGTGCATGAACTTAGTTACTCAAGGGCTAAACCATGTTGATTTCAGGAGAGTCATATTTCATCTATTGCAAACAGTATTAGTGTTGAGAGGTGATGTTTCCTATCCCAAGTCTAAATAACAGTGTGATAGTAAAGCTGGTCAGTATCTGTGTGCAGTAAGAAATTTAAAGATATATCCCTGCATGCAAAGAATACAATTAACTTGGCTCCCGCTGAAATCAACATGGTTTAGCCCTTGAGTAACTAAGTTCATGCACTTAACAAGGTCTGAATCCAGCCCAATGCCTCTATATTATCCCCAATACCCTTGTAAATAACTTCCAGTATACTTGTTTTTAAAACTGGCTTAAAAAAAGACATATGCTCCACTTCCCTTTTTATTTATGTAGTAGCTATAGAGGTAATGTACAATTAGCTATATAGGGAAGTGTGAAGCTTTGACCAGTTTTGTGAGCCAATATGGAAAGCAACACATTGCCATGGACAACTTATTATAGGGCATTACAAACTTCTTGTTTAATTAAATCACATTATTCATATATGAAAGTTAGCAGTGTGCTTTTAGCTGGTGTTAATAAAACAGTTTAAAGATAAAATAAAATGTATGCTGAAAACAGATCCTTTTAATTTATCCTTTTATTTTTCTCTGCAGTCTTTACCAGTGCCCTTATATGTTTTCAGCCCTTATTGCAGCCCCTCATAAGTTTCAGTCCTTAATATAGCCTTCTTATAAATTTTTATAATTGTGCCCCTTGTAATGTTCAGCCTCCATGTCTGCCCTTTTTAACTCTAGCTTCCATTGTCTGCCCCTTTAATGTCCAGCCTCCATTGTCTGCCCCTTTTAATATCTAGCCTCCATTGTCTACCCCTTTTAATGTCCAGCCTCCATTGTCTGCTCCTTTTAATGTCCAGCCTCCATTGTCTGCCCCTTTTAATGTCCAGCCTCCATTGTCTGCCCTTGTATTGTCCAGCCTCCATGTGTGCCCCTTGTAATGGGGTGTGGGTCCCCGCTTAGAAAGTCTGATTTTCGAAAAATCTGATTTCTCAATGAGGCATAGCAATCGATCCACTGAGCTATGAAAGCTCAGTTCAGCTAAATGGTAAGTAAAAATAGTCCCTTCCATAATTCTAACCCTATTGCTCCTTTCTTGGCAGCCTGACCCTAACCCACCCTCCCCTGCAGCCTGATCCTAACCCGCCCTCCCCTGCAGCCTGACCCTAACCCTCCCTACCCCGCACAGAGAGGTTAGTCACCTGTCCCTTGGTCCGATGATAGTGGCGGTGGAGGTGCGGTGGAGGGATATCTTCTTTGCGAAAGTGAATGGGTGAAGTATGCCGAAAGGTATACTCACCCATTCTGAAGAAAAAAATTCTAAAACCGTAAGTATTCGAAAAAGGGACATTAGAATAGGAACTTTCAGATGTCCCTTTTTCGGGAGCCAGTTTCTTGCCAGAGATTGCAACCGGGGTGGCATGTGCCCCACCAGCCGCTCCGCCATAGGTGGTTTTAGGGCCGTCCCTGTTCAGCCCGCGGCCGGTTGGCCAGCCGACCAGACTGGGGAATTATGTCCCCACCTGGTCTACGGCTCCAAACCACATATTAAGAAGAGACAACAGGAAGAAGCTGAGCACACAGGAAAGAGATGGAATAAAGAAGAAGAAAAGAAAGGGAGTAATTGAAAGGTAAGAAAGACATTAGACAGCATGGACAGAGTAATGGTATGGCCAGTGTGTGTGTGATTGTATGCCATAAGAAAGAATGGACAGTGTGATGGTATGGGCAGTGTAATGGTATGGGCAGTGTGATGGTATGGGCAGTGTGATGGTAATGGCAGTTTGATGGTTAAAGATAGGATTGTGGTGGGATAGATGGTATGGGCAGTGTAATGGTATGGGCAGTGTAATGGTAATGGCAGTGTGATGGTAATGGCAGTGTGATGGTAATAACAGTGTGATGGTAATGGAGGATTGATGGTTATGACAGTGTGATGGTAATGGCAGTTTATATATATATATATATATATATATATATATATATATAAAAGGCACAGACTGGGATTCAGCTTTTGAAGGAAAAATACAGAAGAAATGTGGGCTGTCTTCATAATGTTGTTAGAAACATGTACGCATAAACAAACGTAAAGGAATCAAGTCTAAACCAATGTGCGTAAATAAAAAGGTAAGGGCTGAAATGAAAAAGAAGAAGCATGTTTTTAAATTGTTTAAATCTGAAGGAACTGAGGAGTCTTTCTGTATCTATAAGGAATGTAATAAACAATGCAAAAAGGAAATTAGATTGGCAAAAATAGAAAATGAAAAACAAGTTACAAAAGAAAGTAAAACAAACCCTAAAAAGTTGTTTAAGTATATAAATAGCAAAATAATTAGAAAAGACAATATAGGACCCCTAAAAAGTGAGATGGGTGGATTGATAAAGGATGATAAAGAAAAAGTAAAGATATTAAACACTTTCTTTTCTTCTGTGTTAACTAGAGAGGAACAAATGGTGGGAATAATACATAAAAATAATGCAACTGTGCCAATACTTAATACTTGGTTGACAAAGGAAGGCTAAAGGTGATTGAAGAACATTAAGATATATAAAGCTCCAGGTCCTGACGGCATACACCCAAGGGTTCTTATGGAGTTACATTCAGAAATTAATTTAAGTTAATTTAAATTCTCATAGATTCAATTTCATCAGGCTCTGTACCAAGGAATTGGTATAGCAGATGTAGTGCCGTTGTTGGAATAATATCACAATCGGGTAATTATAGACCTGTAAGTCTGACATCAATAGTTGGGAATCTGCTTAAAGGTTTACTAAGGGATAGTATACTGGATTTCTTGACATGCAATAAGATTATTAGTGGGAATCAGCATGGATTTGTGAAAGATAGGTCATGCCAAACTAACCTAATTAGCTTTTATGAGGAAGTTAGTTCGAACTTAAACCAGGGTAGTGCAGTGGATATGGTCTACTTAGATTTTGCAAAAGCCTTTGATACAGTGTCACACAAGAGGTTGGTCCACAAAGTAAGGGAAACAACATTTATACTTGGGTCAAAAACTGGTTGGAGAATAGGGAACAGAGAGTTGTGATAAATGTACATTTTTTAATTGGTCAAAATGTTTAATGTGGTGTTCCTCAAGGTTCCGTGCTGGCTCCTTTTTAATATATTTATTAATGACCTTGGTGATGGTTTAGAGAGCAAGGCTTGCATTTTTGCAAATGACACTAAAGTATGTAAGGTAATAGAATCTGAGCAAGATGTAGCTTCTCTACAGATTGACTTAAATAAACTGGAGGATTGGGTGGCCATATGGAAGATGAGATTTAACATAAATAAATGTAAGATTATGCATCTAGGGATTAAAAATAAGCATGCTATTTATAAATTAAATGGGGTAAATTTAGGGGAATCTTTAATTGAAACGGATTTGGGAGTGCTTGTGGACAATAGACTTAGCAATAGTGCTCAATGCCAAGCAGCAGCTGCAAGGGCCAATAAAGTATTAGTATGCATAAAAAGGGGCATAGATGCAAGGGAAGACTGTGCAATTTTGCCACTATATAAATCATTGATAATTTCTCATCTCGAATATGCAGTTCAGTTCTGGGTACCACTCCATAAAAAAGACATTTTGGAACTAGAAAGGGTTCAAAGAAGGGCGACAAAATTCATAAAAGTTTCAAAGCCACTAAGCTATTGGAACAGGTAGCCAGTTTAGGCATGTTTACCTTAGAAAAGAGGCGTCTAAGAGGAGATATGATTACTGTATACAAATATATCATTGGTCAATACAGAGAACTTTCATGGGAAATTTTTACCCCAAGGACTGTACACAGGACAAGGGGTCACCCACTAAGGTTAGAGGAGAGGAAGTTTCACAACCAGCAAAGGAAAGGGTTCTTTACAGTAAGGGCAATCAAGATATGGAATTCACTGACAGGGAAGGTAGTGATGGCAGATTCACTTGATGGGCCAGATTTACTAAGCTGTGGGTTTGGAAAAGTGGAGATGTTGCCCATAGAAACCAATCAGTTTCTAGCTGACATTCTCTATTATCCAGAGAAAACAGAAAAACGCATTGCAAAAAGAAAAATAGAAAGTGTGGGTGAATTCACTAAAAACACAACTGCAACCGAGTAGCTAAAATACAATAGATAGTTTAATAATTCTCAATCTATAATAAAACATTTATAATAAAACAATAAAGTGCACTAATCACACATATAGCAGCATGAAATAGCATATCGCGTGCTGCCAAATATATTAGAGGAATTCTCAAGACACAGCGTCTCACTATGTATATCTCCAATCACTTCCAATGTAACAATTGAGGCTCTGTATCACGTAAGTAGGAACAATGTTGAAGTCCCAATCACATATCTTAATATGGATAAATACTTGCTGTTATGTAATGAAGGATTAGAGCAAGTCAGTGTGCACAATGGGATCTGCAATAGTGATAACAGGCAATGGTGGATGAATCACAATCTCACACCGACCAGTCAGGGTCAGACATTCTCTACTATGGAATAGGAAAGTGAGAGTTAGAATTTGATTGGTTGCTATGGGCAACATCTCCACTTTGCCAAGATTGGTTGCTATGGGCAACATCTCCACTTTGCCAAACCCGCAGCTTAGTAAATCTGGCCCAATTTGTTTAAGAAAGGGTTTGAAAATTTTTCGCCAGAAAAGGGCATCCAGGGTTACCAGGACCGTTAATTTAAATTAAGGACAGTAGTGCAGCCAGGGGAAAATAGGATTGTCATCTTGGGACAGCAGGGAATTTTTTTTCAGATTGCAACAGATTGGAGTTTGCTTCATCTGGATCAATTTCAAGTATAAAGATAGAGATCACAGGAGATCCATAATAGGTTGGATCTGGTGGACTGGTGTCTTTTTTCAACCTCATCAACTATGTTACTATGGGGCAGATCCTAACCTAAGTCCGACAGGGGAATTTCGGCAACATCATAATTCCCCTGTCCTGTAGGTTGTGCGCATGCATATCGCAAAGCTGGCGCACGTAACAGAATTACGTACGCCAGTGGGTACGATAAAGGGGTGTTATCCCTATTTTATGATGGTCGTATATCTGCCATAGAGGCGGCGATAGCCACTTAAAATAGGGTTAGGTGCAGGGGAAGCTCTGTTACGATCCGGTATGTGGCTGTATGGGCCACATACGGTATGCTGCCTAGGGCATTAAATTGGTTAGGGCCAGCTCTGCCTCCTGGAGACTTGTTATATACTGTATTTAAGCACAATCACATTTACACACTATGGGGACTATTTACATAGACTTTCATTTTTATATGAACAATGCTGATCCAGGCTCTCTTCTCCTTGCAGTGAGCCTGGCAGCTTAGTTTCTTAAATCTACTAATACTTATCCCCCCTGCTAGGTCCTTTGATGATTTCCTAGCTCATACTTTGTATGAATGAAGTCATACACATGCGCAGAGACTCCATTGCGGGACTTTGAAAATTTAAAATCCAAAGTATTAAAAACACTGCACATTGCACAATGTTCTCATATCTGGTCTTGTAAATATTCAGAGTCATATGCATCTCTCGGACAGGTAAGTTTTACTTTTTCTCTTTATTTTTTACTATTATTAATATTATAAAAATATTTATTCCTGTTTTATTTAAAAAATGTAATGAAAAATATTTATTTTTTTTATTTCAACTTTTTTGCTCTGAAAAGAACAGGCGGCAGGGTGATGCGATATTTACATGCTTCGCCATGGAAACAGAAGTTTTCAATGACGATGCATGCTTTGCAAGTATTAAAAACTTAATTTTTATATGACAGTGCCAGTTTTCACTTCAAAACTGTCACTATCGCATTAAAATGAAAATTGAAAATTTATCAGAAGTCCAAATCTAAAAGGTATGTTTTCGGAGGTATTGGAAAAAAATATGATACACAAGGAGAACATCTTAAAGGATAAACAAAGAACTGTGGTTACTTTTTCCACTGCTAATATCTATAGGACTACTCGAATATTGTGAGACCTCATAAATTCCTGGCAAGGCAGAAACATCACAAAAGACAAGCAGAAAGAATATGTGCTTTTATATAAAACAGCAGTTCTCTTTCTATATCTGCTCTGTTCTTTGTAAACAGACATACAGGACCATATTCACACCTAAGAAGCTAATGCTTTTTAGGTGTGTATTATTCCATATGGACCAACCACGCATGTGTACTCATAAAGATTTAGCAATTTGCGTACGGGGTTCTGTCTGGAAATTAACTACGTGACCACACTTAGTTTTTAAGGTAGGAGGGTGCGGTTAGGCACTTAAAAATGGGGGCAGGACAGGGGAGGGGAGCGGGGAATTAGGGGCAGATGCATTTGTATCCGCACCTATGGATCACACAATTATGTGTGAATCCGATCAACAGAGGCTGATCCTGATAGGAACATCTATGCATACCTCCACACTGTGCATATCTAGAACTTAACTGCATTGTGTTGTAATGTGTATACAATGGGCCTGATCCAGACTTAATTTACACATGTGTAAATCTGGCTGTGGGAACGCACTGCGCATGCGCGAGGCAGTTGTTACTGATTGTAATTCTGATCATACAAAAACTGTATATAATTCCATATGATAGGGTGTGACATCCCTACGCAAGTAGACTATATGGATTGTGGGCAGAGGGAGGTATATATATTGTACAGTTTGGCTGAGTTAGGCATTTACATATGACAAGGAATTATATATGACCAGAGTTCCAGGGGGAGTGTCTTATCCTTAGTAGTGCATAACTTAGGGATCTTAATAGTCAGGGGCAAGGCTTCTGGTGATATCTGCATAAATCGTGCCATTAAGACCTTCCCCTTTGAAGGCAGCTATGGAAGCAATGAAAAGTCAGCAACCCTGATTTTACCAAATGCAGGATACATTCATTTTTACGTTCCAGTCCAGATCGTGCACACAGTATACTAACATATATAGATACACTGTATAGTATCATTTGAAGATGTGGAGAACCCTGTTTTTTTTGTTATAATTCCAACCTTAGTTTTGCTGTTGCTCCTACATTACTGTTTAACATTAACTTACAATAAGTTTCACAATGACTAACTCTCAAATCAATATTTCCACAAATATTGGTTAAAAGCATTAGTGTATAGACAGGCTAAAATTAGTGACCAAGCAATGGCACAAAACACATTAAACTGGATCCAGACCAACATGCACAACAGCAGCAGAAATTCGAAGCCTCAGCCCCACTATATCTAGCTTTTCACACGTTGAAGGGAAAACTTCTACCATACATGCACAAACCTACGAACAGTGGACCCTACCTTAATATTTCCACACTATCCTCATGGAAATTAGTGAAACTCTGGATAGTACAGAAAGGCTGAAACATGCCCATACTATGCTATTTAAATACTCCCCCCCCCCCTCCCGCCTTGCATAAATGCCGTACCTAGAAAACTTTTGCAGTACAGAAGTCTGGATCAGGAAGACCCAGAACCATAATGGAGAGGGGAACACATTTTCTGCTGCCTGTGAACGGATGCACGTCTGGATCCAGTCCAATATTACTAATGGCTTTAACAAATAAACTATCTTGCTGTGATCTCTCTGTTATTAAATGTGTAATAAAATAAATAATAAATAATATACTTGTAATGCAATACAAAACACATAAAAAACATCATATTTTAAGATCAGGGAGAAATTAAGGCACTGATTCTCAAACTTTAGTTTTGTTAGATGTCTCTGTATCTGAACTGCTCTTCTCTCATCATCAGTAGACTCTGTACGAGAAGTACTTATTCCAAGCAATGACATACAGTAAGGAACAACAACATGAATTTCATGTTTGCAAATACATTGGTTAAGGACATGTGTTACAAGACATGCCCTGAGCCAGAACTAGATTCAACCACAGGTAAACTAGACAAGTGTATTTGGCTCAGCAGAACACAGATTTTGAGGTGCTTAGGTGTGAATTGTGAAATTATTTTTCAGAGAAGTAACCTAACAATGAGAACATCTGGCAGTCCAGACAGAAACATTTAAAGATGGTTCAGCTACAGTATCTCACTGCAGTAATAAAATCTCAAAACCTGTCCTCACTTATGAGAGTGCTGAGTTACATGATGGGGCCAGTTGGGGAAAATGAAAGTGATCCCACTGATTATATTGATTAACCTTATCACTTATGGAACTGGATTTTTAAAGAGAGAAATAAGTGTAAACAGAAATTCTAAAGATTACAAAAACAACAACATTTGATTAGGGAGATTGCCATACAGATAATGGCCAAGACCTAAGCAGAGAAGCAGTGAATGGTAAACATCTCTTAGCTTCTGCCTTCACTGGCACAAAACTGTTCTGAATTGGATCTGAACAGACCATATCAAGCACATTGGGACAGTTGGGAGGTATGAGATAATAATAAGCTATTGGCACCAAGAAAAAAGGAATTTGTTTTATGGATACTTCAACAATAAGACAAAAAATTACTTACCAAAGGAAATCTGGAATTCCTTTTTTTTTCAGTAAACTCATAAGACCCAGATATAGTTCCCTTGCTACTGACAATCATATATGAATACATCAGTGGCAAATACAAGATTTAGAAAGGGGGATTTCCAAAGTGTGTATTACATGCATACATACATATATTAGGGGTCTGGACAAGGCACACTACATAAAGTACATGTAGCCAGTGCCGCCGAGAGGGGTACTAATTACCCGGACCTGAAGAGGGGCCCAGGAATGTGCAGCACTAGTGGTCATTTAAAAAATTAAATAAATAAACATTTTTAAAATCCTTCCCTTTATTTATGTTTAGAGCCCATTCTCAGCCCAGTCACCATTGCTGTCAGTGGGAGACGTCCTGCAGCAACGCTGGGGACGATTTCCTGACAGGCAGAAAGGCAGCCAATCAGAGCTCAGCACAGGCAGCCAATCAGAGCTCAGGCAGCCAAGCCAATCAGAGCTCAGCACAGGCAGCCAATCAGAGCTCAGCACAGGCAGCCAATCAGAGCTCAGCACAGGCAGCCAATCAGAGCTCAGCACAGGCAGCCAATCAGAGCTCAGCACAGGCAGCCAATCAGAGCTCAGCACAGGCAGCCAATCAGAGCTCAGCACAGGCAGCCAATCAGAGCTCAGACCAGGCAGCCAATCAGAGCTCAGCACAGGCAGCCAATCAGAGCTCAGACCAGGCAGCCAATCAGAGCTTAGACCAGGCAGAGAGGAAATCACTTTCACTTTCTGGCTGCCAGCGTCTTACTGGTTATCTCTGGAAGGTAAAGGTAAGCTCTGTCTATCTGTCTGTCTGTCTGTCTGTTTCATATTTTTCTGTCTGTCTAGCTATTTATCTATCTATCTATCTATCTATCTATCTATCTATCTATCTATCTATCTATCTATCTACACACACTATTAGCATTATTTATATCAGTATATATTGGTATCAGCAATAATTATAGCTATATCAGGGTTGCCGACTCTCCTGGAATGTCCGGGAGACTCCCGAAATTCGGGCAGTACTCCCGGTATCCCGGGAGAGCCGGCAAATCTCCCGCAAGTGA
>WWET01004796.1:14627-33189 GCA_011038615.1 Limnodynastes dumerilii | reverse complement strand
TACTCCCATGACACTCCTGGATTTTTACTGAATTCCGCCTCCATATGGCTACCTCAATTCTCTGTGCGTATATTTGTGTGGGTTTTGCTAAAGTACGTTCAGATTTATAAACCCAGCCCATACTACCTTATATACATGCCACCCCCACCTACTTTTCTTAACTTCCTTCTCACGGAGTACTGGCACGCCCCTTCTTATGGATCTCATTAGGCGCGGAGTTGAACTCCATACGTAACGAGTTTCCATGTGTAACATCTGGATGGCGCATACGCAAATTGCAAATGACTGTCAAGATACGCACACAGTATGTATATATTTAGGTATGTTATTAAGTGTGAATCTGGTCCTTTATGTCAACTTTCCTGTGGAGCTGAATAGAAATTGTGTAGATATTGCTTTATATACAGCTGCTACCATCACTGCATACTATCAATCTGTTAACTTGTATTAGTGCCTGCATGTCGGCTTTGCTGCAGAGATGAAACCATTGTGATGAGTACAGCTTTGAAATGGATTTACTTAGTTCTGACTGTTTGACTTACTTCTCTTTAACATTTAGGAACTTGGTATTGGTTTCTAGTAATATCAGTTTGCAATATTGACTTTGTAAATCTGTCCAGTTGCATATCTGTGTATTATGTATATTGGGCCTGATTCAGACTTAAGAAAGAACTTGAAATTAAGGAAAGTTACTCCTGGGCTAAACCATTTTAATTGCAGGGGAGTCATATTTCATCTAACAGTATTAAAACTGAGAGGGGATGTTTCCTATCCCAAGTCTAAATAAAAGTGTAATAACAAAGCTGGTCAATGTCTGTGTGCAGTAAACAATTCAAAGATGAATCCCTGCATGCAAAGAATACAAATAACTTGACTCCCCCTGAAATCAACATGGTACTTTCCAGGTGTAACTTTCCTCTCTTAGGACCTGATTCACACTTAAGAAAGTTCTAAAAATAAGAACTTAAAGTTACACCTGGGCAATATCATGTTGTTGTTTTTACACCATAGTAATCCAGACATAAAGCTTCAAGTTTAATCATTTAAAAAGGATTTTTTTTTTTTTTTTTTTTTAAAGTGGACAATAAAAAAAAACCACAAAAAAGGCAGCAAAATAACCCAATCCCTTCTCTCTTACCAACTTGTAAAACAGAATTTATAAACCAAATTCACAACGACAGGTGCTGTGAACTGGTAATAAAGGATATTTTACGATATTTGACAGGAAAGAAGACCATGCTAAATAGGGCTTACAATTACTTCTGGTATCCATGTACTCTTTTTCATCCTAGCAAATTAAAACCACACTACCGGGATTTTTTTCACTAGACATTTAAGACATTTCCAAAGCTGGTAGCCAACTGTGTGACACAAATTATTAACAAATTAATGGAACAAAGTTTTCGTCCCTGTAAATAATGCATAGTTTCAGATAAAGAAAAAAAAAAAAAACAACCCCTCTCCTTGAGGCAATTATGTTTAATAGTGATTTTTTTTTTTTAAGGAAAGGGCACATCTGAAATTAAAAAATTGGAAGAATTGTAAATGGCCTCAGGGTTGTGCAAAATAATTCATGAGAAAAAAAAAAAGCAGTTGATCCGAAAATGTAGGTACACCCAATAAATGGCAGAAAATCATAAGAGAAATCTTTTCAATAAATCGAACATTTTTGTTTAGTGTTTTATTATTGTTTAATATTTTCATAAATGAAAAAAATAAATAAATAAAACAGTGTAAGAAACAAAAAAATTAAATAAACATTTTGTACACTGTCCAGCATACTGGTACCCTGGCCTTAAGGTTTGGTGAAAAAAAACAAAAAACATTAAACCATTGGAAATACTTTTCTTTCTAGTGCAATAAATTGAAAATATACACTGCATTGCAGGGGGGAGGTTTTTACTCTTTAAAACAATGCAACATATTTATATCTAAACATATTTTTATCTGACTTACCATATATTTGCAAATATGTGTAATGGACATTTCTGTGTTTTATTTTACAGATAGAATGGTATAGTCTGTTACTAATAATGGCAGTGTTGCTGGGGCATTTCCTTTCTTGTGTTTCTGTTATAGCAGATTACCCCTGCCTATCATGCACCTGTTTGCATTTACCTATAAATTGAGCAACTTCTATTTTGTGTATTCTGTTTGGAAGCATAAATAAAAAAAAATTTTTAAAGTTAACATTTTTATTTTTTACTAGACATTTTGTTTTTTTTCTGTAAAAGTATTCCAGTGGTGTCCCCATATATACCCCTCTTTTCCTCCCACTAATAAGAGCTATTAGGGGTAGGAAAAGAGGGGTATATGGAGACATCACTGAAATACGGCATTTTGGAAATATTAAAAACTTCATTTTACTGTGATACCGCCAGTTTTTGCTTCAAAACTGGCACTATCGCATTAAAATAAGCTTTGTAAACAGACCCCCATGTAAGAATGATTCACAGATAAGTACGGCTACTTAGGAATGATTCATGCTTCGGAACGGAATGACATTCGTACGCTTGCCTAAAGGGGCAAAACTCTTAAAGCAAATGAGCAGCACTCGGCCTACTAATGTACAGTATGGGCATTCCTCGAGACCTAGAAATGATTCACAGTTAAGAAAGCCTTGCAGAAACTAACATACACATGAACAAAGATAAGAATGCCCCATTTTAGTAAAAATAAAAAACAATTAAGCAAAAAATAAATAAAAAAACAAGAAAATTAACCCCAAATATACTAAACAAACTTATTTACAAACATTAAACAGAAGAAACATTGTTGCACGGCACATTAAGGGTTAAACAAACAATGAGACAAGTTCAATTTGAACAAAAACAATTCCAACATTTATTTAATACTTATATAATACAAATAGATGAATTAATACAAACAGATTTTGTGTTTTTAACAACAATTGCGGTCAGGGGTAGATCAGTGATTATTGATTAACTTTAAGAACCTAAAGACCTACGTGTGATTTACAGTAAAGGTAAAATATATATGCATCAAGAAAATTGTACGTACTTAGTAATAACTTAGTAATCTCGAAGCTGTGGGAGTGAGGTTAGCTTGATTTTTTACTATCTGTGAATCTCTCTTAGTAGGTAGACTGGAAGAATGGTCAAGAGTGTGGCAACTGCAGTTTAATGCCAAAAAATGCAAAATCATGCACTTGGGGCACAAAAACCCAAAAGCTCATTATATCAGTAATGGCACTACATTAAAAACTACTGAGGAGGAAAGGGACATAGGAGTTATTATTTCATGTGACTTAAAGGTAGCCAAGCAATGTAACAAAGCAATGAGAAAGGCAAGTCAGATGCTTGGTTGCATAGGGAGCAGAATTAGTAGCAGAAAGAGAGAAGTAATGATGCCCCTTTAGATTATTGGTACAAACTCACCTAGAATACTGTGTTCAGTTCTGGAGGCCATATCTCCAAAAATACATAAATACATTAGAGACTGTGCAAAGAAGAGCAACTAAAATGGTACATGGCATGTGTCACAAATCATTGCAAGAAAGGCTAAAGGAACTAAACATGTATAGCTTGGAGCAGAGAAGGAAGGAGGGGGATATGATAGCAGCCTTCAAATATATCAAGGGTTGTAACCGGCTAGAGGAGGGTGGCATTTTTCAAAGGAAAAGGTGTAATAGAACATGAGGGCGTGAATATAAACTGGAGGGTGGTAGATTCAGAGGAAAGGTGCAAAAATATTACTTCACTGAAAGAGTGATAGAAAAGTGGAATAGCGTCCCATCTGGTTGAGGGTGACACAGTATAACAGTTTAAACATGCTAGGGATATATATAAGGATATCCTAAATGTCAAACTAAATTTAAGGTAACAAAACAAAACAAAAGAAAAACGACAAGCGCTCTTAGGAAAGTTCGACCAAACCAGTGATTAACAATTCAAAATTTAATAAAAACAGACAAACAATAAAAACATTCAATTTTCAATTCAGGAGACAGGCTATTAATAGAAAAACGAACCACCCATATATCAACAAATATGTTAACCCTGCAGGGGATTTTTATGGTGGTTAGTTGTGCATAACTTGAATTATAGCTCCAACTTCCTCAGTGTCAACAGTGAAATCTTTATATATAATTTAATGAGTTGGCTAGACGTGGAGAAAAAGTGGATAAAATATTCAGACCAATAATTAGCGACAACACCTGAAACGGCAGAGATCTTGCCACTAGTATACTGAGCACAGAACTGAGATCCAGTTAAGGGTAGCAAGAATGACAAATGCTTGAGCTAAATGATCAGAGACTCATTAGTGGCTTTCCACCATGTACCAGAAAGGGATTGCACTGTATAATCGTAATAATCAGTAATGATATAGGGCCTGATTCAGAGATCCATCGGCGATCGGGCCGCAAATATACGCATCTAAGTGGCAGGTCGGAACAGGTTACACCCACCAGAATAAACAGTCACTCCCCTCACAACCTCCGGCCGGACCTAAACTTCCACCTCCATAGACTTGCCCTAACTGGCCGCACTCACTATGTGTATTAGTTGCGTATATTTAGGGCCCTAACTCTGTAAGCGCGCCCACTTTCAGGATATCTGTTCACCACTCCCTCCATGCTTAAGTAGAGATTGTTAATTAGAACATTCAGCACCTGGTCAAAATCCCAGGACTTTAAGGAGGAGTGCTATTTTAATCACTGGAAAAAGATTTTCTTAAAAGCTAAGAAAATACATTAAAAAAGAGAGTTACCTTATATTAAATAACAAGGCAACACAGTTCCTTTACACAGTTTAGTTTCTGTCTAGTGTTTTAAAATCTAAGGTTAATATTGACCATTTTTTATTTAGAATTTATTTATTACTGATGTTGTTGTGTTGCACCCGCAGTGTGCTTTCAAGCTCTCTTGACATCTGAGACTGGGTACATCGTGGTAAGACATCCTCTATTAGGAACGGCTTCGTTTTTACCATTGTGAAGTTCATTAACCACTATATCATTACTGAGTATTACGACTATACAGTGTCGCCAGTGAAACGTCTATCCTGGGCTTACTACCATTATTGCACTCTACAGGTGGACTTGTGTGACCAGTAATTGCTTTCTCTGGCATATCAGTGATCTCTCCCTTGTTTCTGAGAAATCCCTTTCTGGTACATGGTGGAAAGCCACTAGTGTCTGATCTTTTAGCTCAAGCATTTGTCATTCTTGCTACCCTTAACTGGATCTCAGTGCTGTGCTCAGTATACTAGTAGCAAGATCTCTGCGGTTTCAGGTGTTGTCGCTAATTATTGGTCTTAATATTTTTATGACTTTTATCCACATCTAGCCAACTCATTAAATTATATTGAGGAAGCTGGAGCTATAATTAAAGTTGTGCACAACTAACCACCATAATAATCTCCTGCAGGTTTAACATATTTGTTGATACAGTATATGGGTTGATTATTTTTCTATTAATAGCCTATCTCCTGAAATTTAAATTGAATGTTTTTATTGTTTATGTCTGTTTTTATTACATTTTGAATTGTTAATCACTGGTTTGGTCGAACTTTCCTAAGAGCACTTGCCGTTTTTGTTTTGTTTTGTTTCAATTGTTTGACAGGGCTGGTAATCCCTGATAAACGGTTTGAGCGCCCTAGGAATTTCCAATTTTTTATACATTTTAATTTTGTTGAGGTCAGTATTAGGGTTTACTTCCAATATTTCCTCTCAGGGTGCACTTTTCTTTCTAGTATATTGAAGGTAAATAGGGGGGTCAGGATAGTTTTAAATAAACAACTGGGCAGACTAGATGGGCTATATGGCTCTTATCTGGATCTGGCCCAAAGATCTTACTGTCATATATGCTGGTTAAAAACAACACTGTTAATGTGTATGATCTCTCTAATACTGACTTACAATCTTGGAGTAAAAAAGTGACATAACACCCTTTCACTCATTCACCTTCGGAAACTGCGATATCCTTCCACCGCACCTCCACCGCTGATATCGCCAGGAGAGCAAACTATCTGTGTGGGGTAGAGAGGGTTAGGCTCAGGCTGTAGGGGAGGGAGGGTTAAGGTCAGGCTGCGGGAGATGGTGGGTTAGGGTCAAGCTGCCAGGAAAGGAGGGTTAGGGTAGTGAGAGGGGAAGGTTAGGGTTAGAATTAGGGAAAGGAGTGGGGACTATTTTTACTTACTATTTTGGAGCACAGAGCTTTCGGTGCTCCGTGGATCGATTGCTATGCAACTGGCTGGGAGAAAACAGCTGATTCGAAAATCAGTCGTTTGGACCACAGCCCTACTCCCCTTTCACTCTAGGGGCCTCATTCACTAAGCTCGATTTGGCCCAAATCACGTGATTTTGAGCTTCAAAATCGCCAAAGGCGATTCACTAAGCTCAAAATCATGTGATTTTAGTAATTTTTAAATCGCGGGTCCGCAAATCGCGGTCCCGACTTTTTTCAATTACAAACATACAATGTTTGTAATTCACTAAATGCGATTTCACCGAATCGCGGTGAAATCGCATTGAAATCAAAAGACATAAAATCGCATCTCTAGAGATGCGATTTTATGTTTTTGTGCCGATCGCGACCATTAAAACACATGTCTGTATAACAGACATGTGTTTTAATGGTTAAAAATCCTTAGATCGGCATGTGTACAATGTGTCTCCCTGCTGTAGTCATTGAATTACAAGGATCAGCAAAGGTGATCGTTGTAATTCTTTGGTTACAGCATGGATACAATTGTATCAATGCTGAACTGCGTGTCGCGTCTGTGTAAAAAATAAAATAAAAAAATTAAATAAATAAATAAACCCTTTAAAAAATTAAATTAAGTGTTACATATGTAAATAAAATAGTCATCCTAGCTAACATTAACCCCTACGTGTATGCACTTACCTTAGGAGGTCATCTCTCCTAATCTAAGATCCCGATTCAATTAAACGTGATGTTCTTAGCAAAGTGGCCACGATGTGGTCATCGCGGACATCGCACCCTGTTATGCCTTGTAACAGCGCGCGATGCAATAAAAAATGTAAACAAACAAAAATCGCGCCGTGATTGGCTTATGTGCGATGTCTGTTAACATCGCACCCTCCTCCTCCTGTTAAAATCGCGCCGTTTCCAGCATCCGGAACGCACGTGCAAGTGGAGTGCAGCTGCAGGCAAGCAAGTTTTACGGAGAGCGCGAGCATTGGGAGCAGCACAAAAGGTAATGAATTGGCTGTGGCATTGATGGATGGCAGATTGAGGAGGGAGATGGAGTTACTGTTTTTTTTCTGGCATTGGGGGCATATTGCTGCTTAACACTGGCATTTTGGGGGCAGATTAATGGTTGCACTTGCATTCTAGATCAGATGAAGTTTTGTACTGTCATTATGGGGGCACATGATTTCTTCGAGATCAAGGTGAGGAGCTGCCGTCGTCCTCTGCAGGGATGAAGACTTCGAAAGAATCAAGAAGAAGACTTCAGATTAAGGAATATTGAAGGCTCTCAAGATGCGGACAGCTAATGGTGAGTTTAAAAATGTTTATTTTATTATTATACACATGTCACACTTTTTTTTAGACACTTAGATTAGGAGAGATGACCTCCTAAGGTAAGTGCATACACGTAGGGGTTAATGTTAGCTAGGATGACTATTTTATTTACATATGTAACACTTTATTTAATTTTTTGAAGGGTTTATTTATTTATTTAATTTTTTTTATTTTTTACACAGACGCGACACGCAGTTCAGCATTGATACAATTGTATCCATGCTGTAACCAAAGAATTACAACGATCATCTTTGCTGATCCTTGTAATTCAATGACTACAGCATGCCTGCACTTTGCAGACATGCAGAACTTTGGATTTTTTTAATACACGCGATATGCCGCCATTAGTTAAAGGGCTAATCGCGGTGAATTTTTTATTAAAATCACCGCGATTAAGCCCTAAAAACATGGCGGCACATCGCCTGTGTTTGAAAAAATCACATCAATATTGCGTGTTAGTGAATTTGGACAAAAAAAAATATTTTCGCGTCAATATCGCCGCTATGCCCTGCGATGCGATTTGGCACGAAAATATCGTCCTTAGTGAATAAGGCCCTAGGGGCCAGATTTACAAAGCCACAGGTTTGGAAAAGTGGAAATGTTGCCCGTGGCAACCAATCAGATTCTAACTCTCTCTTACATACTAGAGAATGTCAGCCAGCCTCTGATTGGTTACTATGGGCAACATCTCCATTTTTCCAAACCTGCAGCTTAGTAATCTAATTGTTCTATAATTGTGTCTCTTTAAATGCTGTGACATGTTTCTTTTTCTTTTTATATTATTAGACAGAGATCTTGTGGAATCCGTGTGCAATGGGGAAGTCCACACACCTGAAATAATTGCAATCCAATTGCAGATATGTGAAAGGTATGAAATGTGTGCAAGTGTATATATAAATGAAGAAGTGCAGCCAAGGACCAAAGTGACCACTGTGTAACTACAAGGAACAAAAGAGAGGTCCGGCACTCCAAACAAATTTTATAACACTATGTGTCAGCACATACATAAAAAGGAGGTTTAGTTCACAATATAGCTATATTGGGTTAAGGTTGTTTTTTTTGCGTAGAAGGTGTTCACAAAAGTAAAAAGAAAGACAGAGGGTGTTCACAGCTATTATTATTTATTGTTCATATTTTTAAAGGTATATCACTACCTTTGACATGCCTGCAATCCACCCTATATATTTTGTCCATTAGTAAAACAGTGCTCTCACCCACTAACTATTTCTTAAAAAGGAAAAAATATATTAAAAGAGAAAAAGTGGACTCCATCTCAGTAGGATGATCTCTATTCTTTCCATTACAGTCAATCAATCACGACTCCCAGGAATAGGCCCTCAAGAGTGAGGGCAATTGTCTCGACTTCCTCCTCATCTCAGACCTCCTCTGGATTGACGGCTCTCTTACAGTGAGATGAATGGACCAAAGTGCTGGTCAGTAGCACTTGACACGGTCCTCCCCACTTGTCGAGGACCAGCTACTGCTGGTCAGTAGCACTTGACACAGTCCTCCCCACTCCCCACCAGAACATAAAAAGTTTCTTAAAATGAAAATTCACTAGGATCAATACCATGACAATTATTTTGTGGCATGTCCAGTGCTATCAGCTTGCCATGAATAGTGCCACGGTGCTGTGGATACTGTGAGGCGCCTTATAAATAAACGTTAATAATAATAATAATTAGATCTTTCTACCTTCCCACTGGCTTGTGTGATATGGGGTATGTAGTTTACTTGTAATCCCTATAAGTTAGCACATGCTCTTAAATACTTTCTCAGTAAAGTGGGTACCTTGATTACTTTGAATCACCTTTGGTATGCCAAATCTACAAACAAACTCTTCAACCAGCTTAAAAGCAGCAGCATTAGTTGCGGCTGGGTAAGCTTCAACCCAGTGTGAATATAAAGCTACACATATTAACACATACTTCAAATCTCTACAGGGTGGTAGCTGTATGAAATCGATTTGTATGATCTGGAAAGGAGCCTCTATTGGCAAAATATGAGATTGTTCTAGTGAATTGATCTTACCAACATTTTTCTTTAGGCATATCAGACATGATCTAATCTTCCTTTTTGCCATTTCAGAAAATCCTGGTGCACACCAATAAGATCAGTCTACTCATACCTTCCTTCTTTAAATGATTCAAACCATGTGCTTCTTCAGCTAGGGCTGTGAGATATGCTGTGGGAGCCACTAGCTTCCCTTATCTTTCTAGAGCCCTGTGGGCTCTTGTTTTCATCCCCTCACCTTCTAGACTGCCTATGTGTGGGCCTTACATTTAATAACTGCAACCTTTGAGGACCAGCATGAAACATCTAACCTGCTCCCTGCTCTCCGCCCCAGCTGGTGCCATTTACTTCTGCTTCTCTGGCACGTCTCTTCTTGCATGCCATCAAGTGGGTGTGACGGCATGCAAATTAGCCATGTGCCTGGCCAAACCTCCCCTCTTCTGGCTTCCCATTGGCTGGCCTGATCAGCTGTTCTTGCTGCAACCCTTGGAATTCCAGTTCATTACATTTCCTCTGCTATCTGTCACACGCAGGAGCAGGAATTCTAACTTATTGACTGCCCAACTGCTCCCCTGATGCTTGGGCATCCTTGGTTTAGGAGATATAATCCTGATATCGATTGAAGTAAAGGCAAAATCAGACACTGGTGGCGGGAACTGCACCACGTCTTGTATCAAGGTACCCATTCGATGTGTCTCCACTTCAGAATGTTAGTTACCTCTGCAGTATGCAGATTCTGTGGATATTTTCTCTAAGAACCATGCGGACTCTCTTCTTCCTCATGACTGTGCAATCAATCTGATTCCTGGAGCTAAGGTTCCTAAAAGGTGATTATATTCATTATCCCGCCCAGAATCTGAAGCCATGTATGAATACATTTGGCAGAATTTTCAGAAAGTATTCATCTGGCCCTCAAAATCCCCAGTAGGAGCAGGCTTCTTCTCTGTGGCAAAGAAAGACGGGACTTTGAAATCATGTATTGATTTCCGGGCCCTAAACAAAATAAGGGTAAAATATACTTATCCCATACCATTAATTTCCTATTTGTTCGATGACCTTTAGGGAGCCACAATCTACACTAAAATTGACCTGAGAGGAGCATACAATTTGGTGCAAATTCGTGATGGAAGTGGAGTGGAAAGCAGTGTTTAACACCCAATTGAGTCATTATGAATATCTCGTTATGCCTTTTGGACTTTCTAATGCACCCGCTGTGTTTCAAGATCTTATTAGTGACATTTTGCGTGACTTCCTCAGCAGGTTCATGGTGGTATACCTTGATGATATACCTATCTATTAATCCTCTCTAGAAGAGCATCACTCCCATGTACGCCAAGTTTTTTCAAGACTAAGACTGGACTCTATGCCAAGCTGGAAAAATGCAGTTTTGAACAGCCTCAGATGCCATTTCTCGGTTACATCATTTCCGGTACAGGTCTGCAAATGGACCCAGAGAAACTTAAGGCCATTCTGGAATGGCCCCAACCTGAAGGCTTAAAACCCACTCAGCAGTTTTTAGGCTTTGCAAATTACTACCGCCAGTTCGTGAAGAACTATTCCATGGTTGTCACTCCTGTCGTTGCCCTCACCAAAGCAACAGTCAAGAACTCTATCTGGCCACCTGAGGCTGTGCAGGCCTTCAATACCCTGAAAAGGGCATTTGCAGCGGCACCCATCCTAAATCATCCAGACACAACCAGACCATTCTTCCTTGAAGTGGATGCCTCCTCCTATGGCGCAGGTGCTGTCCCCTCGCAGCACAACTCCTCCGGCAAGTTTCTACCCTGCGGCTTCTTCTTACGTAAGTTCTCCTCTGCCGAGAGGGACTACGGCATCGGGGACAAAGAGCTGCTTGCCGTCAAATGGGCTTTAGTGGAATGGAGGTATCTCCTGGAGGGTGCCATTCACCTGGTCACCGTCTTCACAGACCTTAAAAATCTGGACTGTTTGAAGTCTGCTCAGTGCCTGAATGACCGCCAGGTGTGTTGGTCATTCTTTTTTGCCAGGTTCTAGCTGGTTTTCACCTATTTTCCTGGCACTCAAAACAAAAGGGCAGACACGCTCTCTTGTGTCTTTGCCCCTCCAGACTCTGAGGATCATCCTGAAGAAAGGCCTATTCTGGACAATAAATCCATCATTCTAGACTCTTCTAGCATGGACCCTCCTCCGGGAAAGACCTTCATCGCTCCTCCTCTACGACACAAATTGTTACAATGGGCACATTGCACTTGGTTCACAGGCCATATCGGGGTCAAGAGAATTCTAGAATTCTTGTCACGTTCCTACTGGTGGCCAACCTTACGGAAAGACATGGAAGAGTTTGTGTCATCTTGCACAATATGTGCCCAGTTGAAGACTTCTCATCTCAAGCCTGCCGGTCCCCTTATGCCAATCCCTAATCTCGATCTGCCATGGACCCACATAGCCATGGATTTCATTACTGATCTTCCGGTGTCCAGAGGATGTAGTACCATCTCGGTCGTAGTTGACCGATTTTCACGTTCAGCGCATTTCAAACCATTAAAGGGTCTGCCCTCATCGTCTCAACTGGCTCAGCTCTTCCTGAAAGATATCTTCCGTCTTCACGGATGCCCCACTGAAATCGTCTCTGATCGAGGTACTCAATTTTTCTCCTGGTTCTGGAGGTTTTTCTGTCAGGCAATTGGTATTAAATTAAGTTTTTCATCTGCCTACCATCCCCAGTCTAATGGACTTACTGAACGCACCAATCAGGAGCTTGAAAAATTTCTAAGAACTTGTGCATCGGTCAATCAGGATGACTGGGTCCCTTGGCCGTATTCGCCCACAATAATGCAACCCATGAGTCCTCTTCCCATACTCCATTCTACCCTCAAGCGAAAATCACCAGGAGACAGTTCAACTTGAATAGAACATTGGTTCAAGAATCTCCAGAAGGTTTTACGGTCACCTGCAAACTTTGCTGGAGCCGGGAGACACAGTCTAGCAGATGAAGGTGCTACAGGAGCTACTAGAAGTGCCGGCTGGGTGACTGGTGGTGTGGTAACAGCGGCTGCAATGGAATCCAGACAGCCTGACTATTGCTGCAGGAATTGCACAATCCGATCCTGCTCCTCACCTTGCTTCTCCACAGCATCACTAAGTTGCTTCAGTTAGAAGGTAGAAGGTCTTACAACAGGATCTGACATAATGGTTCACGGTGTATGGTCAGAACAAACTGTCACTCACCGAGCTCAGTGCCGGTCCGGAAACGGACCACGCTGGACCAGAGGCGCAGAGTCTAACCCCAGACCAGGTATTCACCAGAGGTGAATGGTGGGGGTGGATTTGGCTGCATGAAAGGGGCAGGTTGCGGATCTCCAACCAAGCGCACAGATGCAGAGATGGTGAGGCGGGGTCCACAGAGAGCAGAAGTAGTAGCTGCAGGAAATGCTGGGTGCAGTAGTGCAGGTAGTGGAGACACTGCAGAAGAGGCTAAATATGATGACAGGTGGAGCTGTGCTGGAACCAGGAGATACAGCAGTAGAGAGACCATGGATGATGAAACACTGCAGCTGAACAGAGAGAGAGAGACAGGAACCAGCGACAGGAAACTGGTGGCACAATGAGATACTGGAACCAAGAACCAGGGAGCCAGAACACATGAGCGAGCTCGAGGACACGACTCAGCAGAGTAAGGCAATCTGTTGTTCTGACAGGGAAGTGATGTCAGGCAGGCCCTTAAATAGTGCAGGTGAGTGAGGAGTTTAGCAAGGCACTCAATAGCACCTGTGACATGCCTGCAGCAGAAGTGCACACCAGCAGTGTTAGAACTGAAAGGAGTCATGTGAGTAGAAAAAGGTAAACAAAGGAACTATAAGGTGCAGATAGGATATAGCAGAATCATGACACTTCGGGCCTGATTCAGAGGCTGAAAATAAGAACTTAAAGTTACACCTGGGCAAAACCATGTTGATTTCAGGGGGAGTCAAGTTAATTTTATTCTAAGCATGCAGGGAGAATGCTTTGCTTTTACTTATTGCACACAGATACCTGATCAGCTTCACTTTTAAACTGCTAATTAGACTTGAGCTGGGAAACATCACCTTTTAACTATAATACTGTTGCAACAAATGAAATTTGACTCCCCTGAAATCAACATGGTTTAGCCCAGGTGTAACTTTAAGTTCTTATTTTCAATCTCTGAATCAGGGCCTTATCCCTGTGCCTTCTTCTCCAGAAAATTTTCTGCAGCAGAAAGAAATTACAGTGTGGGCAACAGATTGCTCCTTGCTATTAAATTAGCATTTAAAGAATGGAGGCATTGGTTGGAGGGGGCCAATTGTGATCATAGTCCTTACTGATCACAAGAATTTAGCTTACATTGAGTCTGCTAAGCGATTATCTCCCCGACAGGCTCGCTGGGCACTGTTCTTTACTTGCTTCCATTTCATCATTTCCTTTCGTTCTGGATCACAGAATTCCAAACCAGAAGCCTTATCCCATTCCTTCTTGCCAGAGCATCCCCCTCTAGTTCTCTACCGATCGTTTCACCCACTATCATTTTTACTGGGCTCACTCAGGACCTTAATTCACAACTCCTTCATGTTGAGCCTCCTAAACAGACACCTACCAACCACCTGTTCGTTCCCGTAGACTTAAGTAGAGCAGTTTTGGCACAGACACATGTGTGCATATCAGCTGGACATCCAGGTGTTCAAAAAACTTTGGAACTTCTCTCTTGGTTAGTTTGGTGGCCTGCTATGTCACGTGATGTTGGGGACTTTGTTGGCAACTGTGCTGTTTGTGCATGTATTAAGACCCCCCTGGGCTCCTCCTTTTGGTCCCCTTCACACCTTACAGACTCCTAAACGTCCATGGACACACCTGACCATGGACTTCATCACTCATCTACCCCTTTCTCAAGGCTGTAATACTATCTGGGTGGTGGTGGATCCCTGTAGCAAAATGGCCCATTTTTTCTCCACTCCGTGGTCTACCGTCTGCTAAAGTACTTGCTGAAATCTTTGTGTCCCAGATCTTCCGACTCCATGGCCTACCTGTAGACATAGTTTCTGACCAAGGCTCTCAGTTCGTCGCAAGGTTCTGGAGATCATTCTGTACCTTGCTTCAGATCAAAGTCAGTCTCTCCACTGGTTATCACCCCCAATCCAAAGGCCAGATGAAAAGAGTTAATCAATCTTTGGAACCGTATGCTATGTGTCTAAACTCCAAGACAATTGGGCCAAATTTTTGTATAATAACGCAACACACTGCTCCACCAAGATTTCTCCATTTTATTGGGTCTGGGGTTATCATCCTCATGCATGTCCTTTGATGCAGTCAACTTCAGGCATACATTCTGATGTACGGCAATCTGCCAGAAATTTACACAACATCTGGACCAAGGTCAATCTCTCTACAGCAGGTGGCATTTCGGACCAAGGCTAAAGTGGATTGTCATTGACGCAAATGTAACTTCAAGGTTGGAGACACAGTCTGGTTGTCAACAAAGAACATTCACCTCCAACAACCTTCTAAAAAGTTAGGTCAATGTTTCAGTGGGCCTTTTATGATTATCAAAAGGATCAATCCAGTGGCTTTCAGACTAGAGCTCCCTTGGACATTGAGGATCCCGTCTACTTTTCAAGCTTCTCTATTAAAACCTGTAAAAAGATCTACTAACCTTCCTGTTCGGCCACAGCCTCCTCCATTGAAAGTTCCTGGCCAAGAATAATTTAAAGTGAAGGATATTCTGGACTCCAGGTGGTGCCATGGTCAGATCCAGTATTTTGTCCATTGAAAAAGTTATGGTGCAGAAGAGAGGGAGTGGATATTTGCCAGAAACATTCATGCTAGATGATATCTTTAAATTCCACAAGAAGTTTTCTAAGAAACCTGGCCTTAGGGGTCTCAAAACCCCTCATCAACTGTTACTGTTACATGGCGTAGGACCAGCATGTAACGTTTTATCTGCTGCTCGCTCATTGCTCCAGCCAGCACCATCTTCTGCTTCTCCAGCGCATCTCTCCATGTGGGCGTGACGGCATGCGAATTAGCCATGTGTCTGGCTTAACACTCCCCTCCTCCGGCTCCCCATTGGCTGGCCTGATCAGCTGTTCTGGCTGCTAGGCAGTCAGAACGCCAAACCCTCCTCACGGAGCAGCATGCTGTTACTGTCTGGTCCAGGCTGTAGTGTAGCAGCCGGGACGCTCTCATATTAGGTCAGGGATGTTGGTCCAGTCTCTGCCAACTGATTGGCATGTCTCCCTGTAAATAGAGCGGTGGGGACACACCAGCCCTCTCTTCTCTAGTCTCTTTTCTGCCTTGCTGCCCTTTGCTGATTGTTGAATGCCCATTCCTTATCCAGCCCTTTGTGTCTCCTGTTGTCCCATCCTTCCCTTGCTCCTTGCCTCTGTTTTGAAAGTTAGTTGCACTGTTTGTCTGTCGTTGTGGTGTCCTATTCCACTTGCATTATTTCTCTCTGTTTGTCTCTGTGTCTTACCCGCACGCATAGAAGGTGTCCATCGGGGACTGCGACCTGCCAGTGTCCTGCGGTCCAGCCTGTCCCCACCACCAGGGACTCCAGTGAACACCAGGCTCTGGTTAGACTCTGCACCCCGGTGAGCATACTCCTAACAGTATGGCTGTTAGAAGTCCTTTTATATGTCAGGAGTGTACTACTGGTTTCCCAGCTGCCATCATAAAGAGTTGTCACAGGGCCCCAAAATCATGTCCTTTGCCAATTCACATGCCCTTCTCAAAACTAAAAACTACTACTACCTGTGCATTTTTTGGAGATTTTTTGAAAATTTATTAAAAACCAAAAACTAAGAAATCACATTTACATAAGTATTCACAGCCTTTGCCATGAAGCTCAACATTGAGCTCATGTACATCCTTTTTCCACTGATCATCCTTGAGATGGTCCTCCAGCTTAACAGAAAAATTCTGTTGATTGGACATGATTTGGAAAGGTCCCACACTTGACCAAGCATGAAGTTAAAGGAATTGTCTGTAGACCTCTGAGACAGGTTTGTCTCGAGGCACAAATCTGGGGAAGGGTACAGAAAAATATCTGCTGCTTTAAAGGTCCCAATGAGCACAGTGGCCTCCATCATTCGTAAATAGAAGACTTTCGGAACCACCAAGACCTAGAGCTGTCCGGCCGTCTAAACTGAGCAAAGGGCCCTAGTCAGGGAGGTGAACAAGAACCCGATGGTCATTCTGTCACAGCTACAGAATTCTTCTGTGGAGAGAGGAGAACCTTTCAGAAGGACAACCATCTTTGCAGAAATCCACCAATCAGATCTGTATGGTAGAGTGGCCAGATGGAAGCCACTCCTTAATAAAGAGCACATGGCAGCCCATCTGGAGTTTGCCAAAATGCGCCTGAAGGACTCTCAGACCATGAGCAACAAAATTCTCTGGTCTGATGAGACAAAGATTGAACTCTTTGGCATGAATGACTGGCATTATGTTTGGAGGAAACCAGGCACCGCTCATCACCAGACCAATACCATCCCTACAGTGAAGCGTGGTGGCAGCATCATGCTGTAGGGATGTTTTTCAGCGGCAGGAACTGGTAGACTAGTCAGGATAGAGGGAAAGATGAATGCAGCAATGTACAGAGACTTAAATGGATTAAAACATGCTCCAGATGGCTCTTGACCTCAGACTGGGGCAACGGTTCATCTTTCAAGACTGGGGCGACAGTTCATCTTTTATCAGGACAACGACCCTAAGCACACAGCCAAGATATCAAAGGAATGGCTTCAGGCAACTCTGTGTCCTTGAGTGGCCCAGCCAGAGCCCAGATTTGAATCCGATTAAACATCTCTGTAGAGATCTGAAAATGGCTGTGCACCAACGCTTCTCATCCAACCTGATGGAGCTTGAAAGGTGCTGCAAAGAGGAATGGGCAAACCTTTATATACTCACTTATAGGAGTCATCATAGATCCTGATAGGAGTCTATCAGAGGGTATATAAAGGGGCCCTTACATGAGAGAAGTCATTAGGTGCCAGGACACCGAAGACAGACTAACACGTCCAGGTAGAAGAAACTGAAGAGCCATATTGCCGGACGTCACCTGATGACAGCAAGTGAGTAGTATTAATATTTATGTGGAATTGAATATTTAATTTTACTATGTTACAAAAAAATATATGCACACAATACATGTTTTAATTGATTATATGCTAGGGGGTCCGTCATTGATTTAAATGATGCTAAGGTATCTGATACTGTTTTTACTTATGCTATGGGGTCGGACACTGTTTTTACTTATGCTATGGGGTCGGACACTATTTTTACAGACTGCGTATCTCTAGTGGAAAAGAGGGTTAGTAATATGAGAGGGGGAAGAGGAACCACCACCTGATGCTCACCAACGCGTTTCAGACAGCTTGTGTCCTTTTTCAAAGTGCAATGCCTGGAGATAGGGATTCCTTCCCTTTTAACAGGCAAGTGACATCATTCTTTCTGGATTCAGAACTCTAAATCTCTAGATTTCTTCCAACTTAACTTCAATCTATAGGATTGGATCCTGTAATCTATTTGTACAATTAATCCTTCACAGGGAATATAGATCTTTTATAAACTTCACTTCCCCACTTCATAAGTTTCCAAGGGCCAGATCTAAGTCATTCCTAATGGTATCGACGGGTTCACCGGGTTTGCGTCTATACATAGTCAATTCACTCCTCATACTCCTAACGGGATCTTTAGTTATAGCTCCCACGTATCTGGTTAATTCTCCTGCATCGATATCCTCTTAAGTGTGCACTATTATGTAAGCAGATTGGAATAACTGCAGCCGTATTATCCGTATTGATATTTGTGACGCTCTAGGGATTACATAATAGTGCACACTTAAGAGTATATCGATGCGGGAGAATTAACCACATACGTGGGAGCTATAATTAAAGATCCCGGACCGGATCCAGAATTAATAGCGTCAGGTGATTTACGCACGCAAGGTGCGTAAATCACCTGACTGAACGGAGGGCGCATGCGCCCTCCAGATGTTGCGCTAGGATTACTATAGTAATCCTAGCGTTTAAGCAATCGGACGGAACT
>WWET01004796.1:2131-14356 GCA_011038615.1 Limnodynastes dumerilii | reverse complement strand
GGGGAGTGACGGGGGGTGTCCCCTCCCCTCTGTCTCGCGTAATTTCAGACCCCCGCGCGCACGCAAAGCACGCGGGGGTCTGGATCCGGTCCCCCGTTAGGAGTATGAGGAGTGAATTGACTATGTATAAATGCAAACCCTGTGCACCCGTCGATACCATTAGGAATGACTTAGATGTGGGAAAGTGAAGTTTATAAAAAAAATCTATATTCCCTGTGAAGGATTAATTGTACAAATAGATTACAGGATCCAATCCTATAGATTGGGGTTAAATTGGAAGAAATCTAGAGATTTAGAGTTCCGGATCCAGAAAGAATGACGTCACTTACCTGTTAAAAGGGGAGGGATCCCTATCTCCCGACATTGCACCTTTAAAAACGACACAAGCTGTCTGAAACGCGTTGGTCAGCATCTGGTGGTGGTTCCTCTTCCCCCTCTCATATTACTAACCCTCTTTCCGCTACAGATAAGCAGTCTGTTGGGCCCATTTACACAGTGCTTTCTATATATTAACGTATTACACCTAGAAGGAGAGTATAAATATTTGCTGTGATTGGTAGGGGGTTCCTCCCTGAGTGGGAGATAATCCCAGAAATCATAAGAAGATACAAAGAGGACCAATGGTTTTGGTTTTATAGATTTTTATTGTGATTACTTATTTTTTGTTGTTGAAATAAATGGACATTTAAATGATTCCATGAGAAAGGTCTGTTGGTCCGGATTGGAGATAGGACTGTCCATTTACGGGGAAATAGAACCTGTAAATCCTGAGAGTATTACTGCAAGAGGAGAAGTCGATGAGTGAATTCAGGTGGCGGGCCGAGCTGTGAATTAACAGTGGTACACTACGAGGTATGTTGTGCTTTGTAGATTAACCCACTGAGTGCAGCTGCAGAGAGACCTGGAAAGAAAAGGAGAAAAATAGATCTTGTGAAATACCTGTTTGGAGAGGAAAGAAAGGGTAAGCAGAGAGGTTTAGTACCGGACTTAAGAGAAGACGTCAGTTACAGTGGGGGCTGACGTCATCTCTTATATAAAACACTGCCCCCTTGTGACCTATTCGTCATTAGAAGCAGCCGGATGAAGAAGAGGAGGTTCCCAGCGTCGTGGGAAAAGGAGAACATCCAGAGAACCGGACCGGACACTTCAAGCAAGCTGAACCCAGAAGAACAATGACTCCAATGAAGAACAGAACGCTTCCCAAGATGCTGACATCAAACAGTTAGTGCCCAAACCTTTTATTAATTTTATTACAACACACTTTACATTACATTACACTTAGATTAGGAGAGATGACCACCGGAGGTAAGTGCACACATTTAGGGAACATAATTAGTTAGGGAATATTTTTTTTTACATGCATACTTTATTAAATGATGTAAGGGGTTAATGTATGTTTTGTGCTTAGTGTTTGTTTTTTTCACACACTACACGCAGCGCTGCATGGTTAGAAGTCTTACCATGTAGTGCTGATAGATATATAGATATAGTTCGATCAGTAAAGCACGGCTAAGGCTTTCAGCCATGCAGCACTTAGGTTTTTTTTCAGTCTCACGCGACTTGCTGCGCTTTGTTAAAGGGCTAATCGCGGTGGTTTTCTATTGAAAAACACAGCGATTTAGCCCTTTACAAATCGCACAACATCGCCTGAGATTGGAAAAATCGCGGCCAAATCGTTTTTTAATGAATTTGGATATTTTTTTAAAATTAAATTTGAAATGGCAGCTAAAATTCGTTTTTAATGAATGAGGCCCTAAATTTGAGTAAACTAAGTGCTATAAAATAATTTTACCAATTAGGTGGCAGTATTACGCTATGTGTATTTTTCTCCTTGCTTCCCAATTGACGTACACGGAGTCTTCACGTTGGAAATAGAGGCAGGAGGAAGTCAGAGAAGTAAGAGACTTAAAAGGTGCACATCTACAAAGGAATATCTAAAGGAAGAAGGAAGAAACTTCAGAAAATCAGTGAGAAGAAAAAAGGGGACAGTGAGTAGAACTTTTGTGGAATTTTGACTTTGCTTAGTACACCTGTTGGATGAACATTTATGAGGAACTGTGATTGTTTGAAGTACCCCTGTACCACTTGCGTGGACATTTTACTTCCATTATGTGTTTTTTATCTGTATATGCCTTCTAGGGTGTCCCCTTGCTAGTTAGCTGGGAGGGCAGTGTTTGATAGTGTAAAGGGCCTTGTTGAGGTGGGACCCTAATGTCTGAAGGTGTCCAGTGAGAGTTGGCACGGCTCCAAAAATACCTATCCGATAGTGTCTGTAATAGGTACAGGAATTTTGTCAAAAGTGAAATTTTGATAATGTTGACCCTCCCCAACCAGAAGTCCCTTTCAGACCAGGTAAGAAGGTCTTTTTTAATGTTCGCTAACAAGGGAGCAAGATTGGCTTGATACAAGTCAATAGCGTCTTTGGAAAGTTTTGGGTGAAGTTAGATTCACTCCCAGGGTAATTGATTTATCACAATTTATTTTGAAGTTTGATAACAGACTAAAGCGATCAAACTCCTGCATGAGGCAGTGGAGGGACATGAGCGGGTTAATTATACTAGCTAGGAGGTCGTCCGTGAATAATGTCAATTTAAATTTGAAATCCTGTACACTAATGCCTTGAATTTCTGGAGTATTCCGAATGAAAAAAGCCAAGGCCAACATGCATGGGACCAATATTAGTGGAGAGAGAGGGCAACCTTGTCTTGTTCCATTCGTGATGTGAAATGATTGAGATAAATCCACATTAATCCGGACTTGGGCAGATGGATGTTTATGTTTATTTGTAGGCAGGTCGGGCCTAAACCCAAATGCAAGACCCCCTTTAGAAAAAAACAATCCACCCGGTCGAAAGCCTTTTCGGCATCTTAGACAGGAAGACCAACTCGGGGAACCTGTCGAGATTTGGTGGAGTAGAGCTATGACTTTAGTGGTGTTGTCCCTGGCCTCACACCCTGGGACAAAGCCCACCTGATCATTGTGGATAATATTGGGGAGGAAGGACTGGCAAGGAGCTTTGCGTAGAGTTTTAAATCTACGTTTAGCAGAGAGATCGGTCTGTAGCTCGCACATATATAAGGATCCTTGCCTTCTTTAGGTATTACTGGTTGCATCTGTGATACAGTTAAAGGCTTAGATCATAAGGGGAATAAGGTGTTCTTATAGGCCTTGTAGTATTAGATAGGGCTTGGGCTTTTCCCATTTGGGGATGATATGACGGCTAATTATACTTCTTGGGCAGTGAAGGGGATTCTGGGTAGGCTGCAACATCATTTGGGAGTTAAGGGAAATGACATTTTGTGAGTTAGTCACGAATCTGGCTTCCCCTATCGGGAGGAATGGAGAGGGGTGTTGAAATTGAAGATTGTATAAGTCTGAGTAATAACTATGGAAGGTTAATGCTATTTGGGTATCTAGGTGTAGGATTGGGATTATTATTTTTAATAGAGGTAATAAAGGTCTAGGCTCTGTCTGCCCACAAAGCTCTTGCCAACGTCCTGCTTGGACTGTTCCACCACGATAGTATCTGTTCTTCTCAGAACTGCACATTTGTTCTGAAGGTCTAACAGGTCCTTAAGGGACTTTGTTGTTTGAGGTAGGTCCCTAATTTTATGCAGTTGCCTCTGAGGCCACATTTATGGGCCTCCCATAATGTCAGTTTAGAGACCTTCCCAGTATCATTGATTGCAACATAGTTGAGGATCTCTTTTGCCAGCTGGGAATGAGTTACTGGAGTCCTGGAGGATCGACTCGTTGAATCTCCAAGTCCAGGCTTTGTGAGCCTTAACAGCTACAGATGTGACACTTTATAACGTTTCTAAATACCGCTGTGGCGCTGGATTTGTCCCGAATGCATGCTAATATGCTTTTACGCCATGCTCTCTGTAACTGTGATAAATTGCAATTCCAATAGTAACAGCTAGGTGGTGCATAATGACTTTTCTTAAACCAGGGCAATAGCTTGATAAATAACTGCTATGCTTGAGATGATGTTACTGGCTGGATTTTATATACTTGGTCTGCCTGATTTCTCACTTACTGCATATAAGAATCACATACTGTAACTACTGTATATGCAGTGATATGGGAATGATGCTCAAAGGCTTGTAATTATATAGGATCAGAGATCTGTTATTTCCCATGTATGACTGCTTAAACCAATACAGGGAATAGCTTAGGAAATGACTGCTATGCTTGAAATGATTGTATAGCTGGATTTTATACAGGTGGTCTGCCTAATTTCTCACTTACTGTGTATAAGAGTCAAATATATCTACTGTATATGCAATGATATGGGAGTGATGCTCAAAGGCTTATAATCATATAGGATCCCCATGTTTCAGCTATATAGAACCTTACCACCTTAGTGCTCCCAAGGATACAGCTGAATGAAAAACAACATGTTCAAAAAAAACCATTTTGAATAATAGTGTATTTTATTTTAAAATATTTGCGCACCATTGTTGAAAGCCTTTAATGACATTAGAAACAAAGTAAAGATGTAGCAGAATGCAAGGGACAGTGTTTCCTTCACATTTTTATTACTTCACATGACCAGAAAAATCCTTGATTTCTCCAGCAATGACTTCTCCAAACACTATTGTTCCCATTTTTAATATAGGAGAAGCAAGGTTCTGACATGCAACAAGCAGACAAGAGATATGAAAGAGTTCTGAATGTTGTGATCCCTATTCTGATCTGTTTCTATCAGTCATTACTCCAAAGCAAAGTTTTATATTATTTTTAACTTATTTATTTAGTATTGTGAGTATAGAGATAATGAAATGCCTGGGTAGGATTTCAAAAAGCTAAGCAGGTGAAATCATGGATATGGTTTGGTTGCAACCTTAAAACGATTTTTTTTTAAAATGGTCTGCACTTTACTAACCGTGAAAATGAATTTTGAAACTTACAGGAAAATAAAGATTTAAAAATAAAATGAAAGCCACCATTCTTTGTACAGTACTATATGTTTTGCTTCCTTGTGTATGTTTTACAAACGTGGGAGTACATGCAGCAATATACATGCATTAATTCTGTACAAATTCAGATACTAAGATTTAAAAAGGTGAATATTTATCGGATAATTGTGTTTCATACCGTATCCGGATTTAGGAACATTAGGCCACTAGTGCGCAATGACCTGATTTAAATGGAGGGCACATGCGTTATATACAATGTTCCTTACGATTCCATGTCTTTATAAATGGGCTGTGCTTCTCCACCACCCACTGGGCGGGGGGAAGCATGGTAATTGTACAGTGTGGTATCCCACACTCGTGCGGATAATGCGCCCTTCATTCAAATCAGGCCACTTACGCACAATTGGCCTAATTTTCCTAAATCCGAATATGTAAATGAAACACAATTATCCAATAAATATTCACCTTTTTAAATCTTAGTATCTGATTTTATACAGAATTAATACATACATATTGCTGCATGTACTCCCACTTTTGTAAAACATATACAAAACATATAGTACTGTACAAAGAATGGTGGCTTTTATTTTATTTTTTTAATCTTTATTTTTCTGTAAGTTTCACAATTCATTTTCACGGTTTGTAAAGTGCTGACCATTTAAAAAAAAAAATAAAAAATAGTTTTAAGGTTTGGTATTCCAACCAAACCATATCTCTGACTACTCACCTACTAAGCTTTTTGAAATCTTACCTAAGAATTTCATTATCTCTATACTCACTAAGGAAGGGAGTGAAAAAATAATATAAAGGAGAATGGAGGGAAACAGGTGAACTACTGTAGTTTAGTTTAAATGAAGAGTGTGCTACAAGAGAAGGAAAATAAAATTACCCTTAAAGCAGATAGTCAAAACTGTATATTAGTTTCCTGGGTGTTATCTTTAAAGTGTGTTTGTGGTTTTAATAATAAAATACATATTCTTACTGTGTTTGTGTAATGCCATATCTTAATGTTCTACTGTATCTAGAAGGAAATGACACTGGGGACCTTCTTTTAGTGTCATAATGCTTCACACAGTGTGGCTGTATCCAAAGCTGTTAGAACAGCATACAGTAGTACATAGCTATGTAGCATTGGCTATTTTAGGAGTACCAGATAAAGGGATCAGCCGAAGCCACTCTGTGAAGCTCAGCTTCCTCCGATGACTGTCTCTACTACTCCTGCAATAGCCAATGCTGTATATCTACCGTGAGTACCTGTGCAGCAACAAATGCAACTTCTTTCTTAGGAGTAATGACTGAGAGAAACAGATAAGAATAGTGTCAGGGATCACAACTTTCAGAACTCTTTCATATATCTTGTCTGCTTGTTGCATGTCAGAACCCTGCTGCTTCTATATTAAAGATGGGAACAATAGCTTTTAGAGAAGCCATTGATGGAGAAATCAAGGACTTTTCTGGTCCTGTGAAGTAATAATAAATGTGAAAAAAACTGATGGTGCAACGGGGTAGATTCAGAACTACGTTTGCCGTACGCTTATTCGCGGAGCGTATTTTCGTGTGCATAAATTCGCTACACTCCCCTCGGCACACCCCTTGCACGGACGTATTTTGTCAAGATACGCTTTCCAAACCCTACCTTAACTTTTTCCAACATAACCGCAGTCATACGCACACGTACGTATGGGCTGAACGAATTTACGCAGCTAAGCACACCCATACTGTACAAATACACCCCCCCCGCCTACTTCACACGTAATTTGGACTAACGTAAAATTGGCACGCCCACACGTAAGTATTTACGTGACACATATGTGAATGGCCCATACGTTCACAATTACGCTACGTTAATGTGCGTATTTTCCATGGTGCATATGCGCAGTGCGTACAAAACAGCGAATTTACGTCTCTGCCACGCGTAAATTTGCTCCAAGGCGTAGTTCTGGATCAGGTCCAATATGTTTACTCTGTGTTTAATATCATTAAAGGCCTTCAAAAAAGGTGCTCAAATATTTTAAAAAAAACCACACTATTATTCAAAACTGCTTTTTTTGAACATGTGGTTTTTCATTCAGCTGTATCCATGGGAGCACTATGGTGGTAAGGGTCTATATATATGAAACATGGGCATATACAGGTCTCTGATCCTATATGATTACAAGCCTTTGAGCATCACTCCCACATCACTGCATATACAGTAGATATATTTGTTTCTCATATGTAGTAAGTGAGAAAGTGTAATTCCTTGATAAATACAGTAGGTTATCTCAAATAACACCTGATAAGCATAGTCCTGTGCATGGAATAAAAGCAGGAGTCAGCTTTCACTGTCTCACTTGCAGATCTGACTGAGAGTCAGTGTCTTTCTTAAAGCAGCATAATATGCTAAGATAAACACATACTGTACTTGAGGTTACTAATATCCTGTTTAAGGCTGAGTGCCAGTCACAAGACAGCACTGATAATAGTTACCGTATTTCCTCATGTATAAGATGCTCCCATGTATAACACGCACCTTAATTTTGGAGCCCGAAATTTGAAAAAAATGTGTTACATTAAGTTAAATTGTAATCATCATTGTACATCATCTGTGTATAACAGGGGTACTATCAGAACAGACGTCAAACTGATCATTAAGAAAGATTAAGATGAGAACATCTACAACTTTCGAACCATTAGGTTGAATAATAAACAAATAAACAGGTGGTTAAGGTGAAACCAGCTGGTTTAACAGGTTCAGTACTAGAGTATGGCTTAACTATCAAAAATGGCATTCAGATATAGTCCAGTTACTAAGTCTCTCCAGTGAGGCAACAAGATAAACAAAATGTCTGGGCACATAATTAAGTCACTTCAGATACATCATGGTTTGGGCATCTCATTCATCTCACGGTCTGCCAATCAGAGCGTGTGGAGGTGGTATCCGCAGGCAATGCGTAAGCTGATTTGTGCCAGTCCGGGAGGGGCACCGAATGGATCCCCCTGGCTTCACAGAAGGCAGGTAGGTCTGCTGGGGACTGAAGGTTTTACCATCATGCGTTGTCCTGAGGCTTAGAAGGAAGCCCTAGTGATACTTGATCTAGTGTTTCCGAAGAGACACTTTGAAACTTTATTGGCCATGGAACTCCTGGCTGTCAGACATTCTGGCTTTCTGGAGGATGGCCTCCTTTACCGTGAAGTATTGTAGGTGGCAGATGATGTCTCTAAGGGGGTTTGGCTGGGGGGCATCTGGAACCCAGGGCACGGTGGGCCCTGTTACATTTTATAAAGGCATTAGGTTCTGACCCCAGCAGGTCATTGAAGATCGAGGTCAGGGCATCAATTAGGCCCTATGGTGAGATATATTCCTAGATCCCTCTGATGCGCAAGTTGTTGCGACAGCCTCGGTTGTCCAGATCTTCTAGGTGCAGCTGCATTTCCCTCAGTTCCTGTGAGCATCTCTCCATTGAATGCTGTAGCTGGGATACAGACGGAGCTTGCTCTCCATGGGCTTCTTCCAGATCTGTCACTCTAGCCAAGATTTGCATGATCTAAGAGCAAAGGGGACCAATCTGAGTCTGGAGTTGGTCCTGGAGCCTTTGTTCCAAATCCTGTATATCCCGCTTAGTAGGCAAGGAGTCCAGCTGCCGTAGGATGTCACTGACCGCGTCTGAGGGTAGAGTAGCGGGATCCATCTGTTGAGGATCTTGAGGGCCTTCTGCTTCCTCTGACCAGAGAGAAGAAGTTGGTGATGTGTTGGGTGGAGAAGCTCCCCTTGAAGGTAGACATAAATTAATGGAGGTTGGTCTGAGCAAGCGGTGACTTTGGTCTAGGTGTGCCTCTAGGTGTAGTGCCCTTCTTGCCCATCATATAAATTAATTTGTAGATCTCAGTTGTAGATGTGAAGATTTATGGTAGATTTCACATAATGCCTAACTGACAGCCAAAGCTGTGTTCCCCCCCCCCCAAAGAATTGTGGCGATCATGAGTAATTAAGCATCCCCCAGAGGGGGGCGTTGGAGGGCAACGACCCTCATAGAGCACCACTGAATTTCAAACCTCAAGTGAGGGAATGCTGCTGTAAAAAATTCCTGCTAAGATCTCAGATACAGAGAAAGTACTTGAAATTTGGGGTATAGCCAGCAGGTGGAGTAATGCAAATACCCTTAACAGGCTATTGCTTTTGGTGGATGAACAGAAGCAGCAATGAGCAAAACAGCTAGCAAGCCCACCTACTGTTGGCTTCCACCCACAGGGACACAACCAAGTGTTTGGAAGGTGGCAGTTATGGGGAGCAGTGCTTTCTAGACAAAGCATTACCAGCTGGGACGCCAGGGAGATCGCATGCACATCCAATAGGGAGCAGAATGATACCTGCTCTCCAGTGGGGGCTGGAGAGATGCTGATCCTGGCAGGGCTCCAGGGAAGGGCTCACTCCTCAGTTGTGCTAGAGAGAAGTAGCGAGGCTGCAGACTCCAGCTGGTTTCTGCAGTCACCCACACATCGTCTACCCCTATCCAGTTTGTGGGAGGAACCAAGCAGCTCTACGGTACAGGGGCAAGCTGGTGATCAGTGGCACAGGTCAGGCGAGCCTCCCGTTGTTACCCCTTCACTTCCTTACCCAGAAGCCCAGACCAGATGCTCAGCGATGTCCCAAATGCGGCAGGAATACACACCACGGGACACGCTGTATAGAAGATGATGGCCGGCACTCTGCTTCTAGCGGCACCTGGGCTCTGGAATCAGTGGCTCCGTCCCTGGAGGAGAGGCAGCTGGGATCGTCTGTGAGTCTCTTCACCCAAGACCCTCTCCCAGGGAGTCCACCAAAGGGTATTGGAGGTAGGAAGCCATGAGGCCTGACGTTGCCTGGGTAGCCGTGCCCTCCCTGGGGAGCGCCGGATCGCCGCTGAGGTAAAAAACGATGGTGTAGGTCTTGTCTCTGGAAGGGTAGGGAGGTATCATTAGGGGATTGGGTAGGTGATTGGGGTTCAAACCCCTGGCAGAGAGAGTTTTAGTTGCAGGAGCTGAGGAACTCGCTCTGCATGTTTCCTTCTTCTCCTGTGGCTTAGCCATGCCCCTGATGACATGTTTTTTATATGTAATGGATCCCTTTTAGAGCTCAAATAATTTAAATATTTTAAAATGATAATGATAGAAATTTAAAGTTTGATTTTAATTTAAGTAAGGATTTGGCTATATTTTTAGATTTTGAAATATACCCCAAAGGGGAACAGCTAATCACTAGAACTCATTTTAGGAAAGTCGATGCCAATAATTATGTCATGCTCAGTAGTTGTCACTAACCTCCACGGACTTAAAGGTTTAATAATTATAACAAAATACATGCGAACAATAAAAATATTAAAAAGAGCTTATCTGAGGGTATTAATAAAACCATACAGCAAATTTCACCACACAGCAATATTTCACCAACATGTTTCATCCGTGGATTAACCTTAGGACTTCATCAGGGAGTAGCATTGAATGATTACATGACAGACAGGGTTTATAAGGGGAGAAAAAGTGTGCCCTTTACCCTTTAACTACTGCACATGCACAGATCCCCCCTCCATTCTGCACATAGGAGGTCTATGACAGCTCTCATCTTAACTACTGGCCGAATGCCCTTCTTTCCTAAAAGCACTTTTTTTTTATAATAGCCGGTGCTTATTCCCTCGTATCAGAGGCGCTATTGAACCTAGTGACTATGTCCAATATATAGATAAAAATGTGCAGCCAACAAAGAGCTAAGCAAGGTGTTTATAAGAGTTATTAACCTATCTGGAAAGACTTTTCACATGGAGAACCCCCTAAGGTCATGAGCTATGGTTACAGTAAGCGAGTAAGACGCAAGTTTATCCAGGCTTACAACCACCCTCAAATGGTATACCTCAAACAGAACAGAAATACGTGTAGAATTGCATATAATTCCAGGTATAGTAGAGACACAAGGTACCTAAATAAAAAAGAAAGAAAATATGGTGCAGCATCCAAGGGTAATATATGCAGTCCCCAGAGTGTAATAAGAATGCCACTCACCAATTAGTGGAGCTCCCAGGCTCCACTGATATACGCAAGATACAAATCCCACAGTAAACTTCAGTGTTTCAAAGCAGGATAATTCTTTATTCGATAATAGAACATAAAATCGTGATGTGAAAAGGTAGTGATTACAGACGTCCTCGCAGGTACCAGAGCGGTGATTGCGGCCGGGAACAGATGATGCCGGCACAGATTCCCGTGCTGCAGCCGACAGCCCTCGTTTGCAAGTAGTCTGTTTGCAATAGTAAGCCTCTACGCGTTTCGCAGTCAGCTGACTGCTTCGTCAGGAGATAGATAGCCGTTACACTGAAGAACCGGGAAACGAAATTTAAAGGACATGCGACCTGGGAATCGCTGGTTCCTAAAAGGATTTGTTATAAAAGTTCATTTGCAAGTTCATAATTAGTGGTCTATTAGACTATGATAAAGTGACTGTGCATGACAATGGGGGAAAGTAATAAGCAAATGTATGAATAAACATACACAAAAATATAAATATAAATAACATCATACATATTTGAATAGCAGCATGATATCCAAAGCAATAAAAGTATAAGGATTAATAAATTAGAGATCCTTACAATAACAAATATAGATATGAAAAGGTGACAGGATTTTTTTATATAAAATTATTTAAACGATGTATGTTTCAAAAATTGGAGTCACGGGACATCCAATACAATAGAACCTTAATCATCTAGAGATGGTACTATTAGGAACATCTTATTAAATATGAATATTCATTATTTCAACAAGTTAATTATCACTCTATGTGTAAGATTATGTTATAAAACTAAAAACTTACATTCTTATATAAACATTGCAAGCACAGTACAGGAATAGATATAAATATAAATAAATCCCTATATAGTTGCCATATAAACCCTAATTAAAGGTGGTTTTTGGAAATAAGGGAATATGTCTCATAGATATAAAATAATGTTACATATTTTACATATTTAATAAGGCACAATTTTTCAAAAAATACCTTTAAAACACATATGTTTAAAAATACAGATAAAATGTGTTACATATAATTTAAAATTGTTCTTACAAATCTAAGATCAGACCTACTACATTTATTATGATTTATGTGCAAAGTTATAGTTTTTTGAGATCTTTTTCAGAATAAATTTAATTTCACTGAGTATTATACAGGTAGGTGAAATTACTTCTTTAATTTATTTATATAAGGGTAATTTACTTTTAATAAATTAACTCTAATACATTATCTCTAAAAAATTGACTCTCAGAATTTACTCTAAAAGGTTTCATAAAATTATTA
>WWET01004795.1:86810-100716 GCA_011038615.1 Limnodynastes dumerilii | reverse complement strand
AAGTTGGATCAGCCTGTAGTGTGTTTTTCCACTTTAATTTTGAGGGTGACTCCAAATCCAGACCTCCATGGGTTAATAAATTTGATTTCCATTGATAATTTTTTTGTGATTTTGTTGTCAGCACATTCACCTGTGTAAAGAACAAAGTATTTAATAAGAATATTTCATTCATTCAGATCTAGGATGTGTTATTTTAATGTTCCCTTTATTTTTTTTGAGCAGTGTATATATATTTCCATATATAAATTATGTCTGTGTTGTTTGTAAAGCTTTTGGCTATGGAAGGCTAATTCTTAGTATTCCATTCCATTCTGGTTTTAATTCTTAGTATTCACTGAAGATATATAAAATAATTAGCATTCCATATACCCTCCCCTGTTCTCAGTATTATTAATCTGATGTCAGATGCCCTTCCCTGCCTGCCCCCTACCAGCAACACTTATTGTGAAAAGTGCCTGCAATGCTGATCGTGAGTGGGATAGTTGATTTGCAGTTTAGTGATTGGCTTCCTCGTTCTTTTTTGGGGGAGTGCAATTCGCCCTCTCACCGTTCCAACACCTCTGTCTTTATTTAGTGCGTTTGCTTTGCACAGGTGAAAGTAGCTGTTAGATGGTAGCTATCAGTACTCAGTCTATCAGTGCTAAGAGCTGTTGATTTATTCATTGCCTGCATGGGACAGCACTAAGCCCCACCCCTCTCTTTTGGGCCCCGTAGCAGCCGCACCCCCTGCTACCATGGTAGTTATACTACGTCCCCCTGCCATGTTTTACAAGTATTCATTCAAATAAAGAAGTTCTTATTAACTCTTGCTACTCTAAACAAATAATATTTCCTTTTTTTGCATAATGTACATGTTATCAATATATATGACACCTATCTGGTGATGTTGTTGCCTCTAAGTCAATAAAATCCATACCAAAGAAAGCAAAAGCCTAGATTTAAGTCTAATATGGAGTGATAGTAAACCAGGTTACCAAAAGCCCACCCCTGACTCAGTGACGATCGTTACCTAGAACCCACCCACAAGGAAAGTACTTATACCCACTGACAAGGAAAGTACCTAAGCGCTACCCACAAGGATAGCACCTAGCACCCATTCACAAGTATAGCACCTAGAACCCACCCACAAGGATAGCATCTAGGAGCCACTCACAACAATAGAACATAGGATCCACTACTCTATCTAAGGAATGAAGGAGGTAGGTCTAGCTAGGGAATGAAGGAGACAGGACTATTTAAATAAATGAAGGAGGCAGGTCTAGCTAAGGAATGATGGAGGAAGAGCTAGATAAGGAATGACAGAGGATGGGCTAGATAAGGAATGAAGGAGGTAGGGCTGGATAGGGAATGAAGGAGGTAGGGCTATCTAAGGAATGAAGGAAGCAGGGCTAGCTAAAGAATGAAGGAGGCAGGGCTATCTAAGGAATGAAGGAGGCAGGTCTAGCTAAGGAATGAAGGAGGCAGGGCTATCTAAGGAATGAAGGAAGCATGACTAGATAAGGAATGAAGGATACAGGACAATCTAAAGAATTAAGGAGACAGGGCTATCTAAGGAATGAAGGAGACAGGGCTATCTAAGGAATGAAGGAGGCAGATCTAGCTAGGGAATGAAGCAGACAGGGCTATCTAAGGAATGAAGGATGCAGGGCAAGCTAAAGAATGATGGAGACAAGGCTATCTAAGGAATGAAAGAGGGAAGGGCTTTCTAAGGAATGAAGGAGGCAGGGCTATCTAAGGAATGCTAAGGAATGAAGGAGGCAGGGCTATCTAAGGAATGAAGGAGGCAGGGCTATCTAAGGAATAAAGGAGGCAGGGCTATCTAAGGAATGAAGGAGGCAGGGCTTTTTAAGGAATGAAGGAGGCAGGGCTATCTAAGGAATGAAGGAGGAAGAGCTAGATAAGAAATTAAAGAGGCAGGGCTAGCTAGGGAATAAAGGAGACAGGGCTAAGGAATGAAGGAGGCAGAGATAGCTAGGGAATGAAGAAGACAGGGCTAGCTAGGGAATGAAGGAGACAGGGCTAGCTAGGGAATGAAGGAGGCAGGGCTAGATAGGGAATGGAGGAGGCAGGGTTATCTAAGGAATGGAGGAGGCAGGGCTATCTAAGGAATGGAGGAGGCAGGGCTATCTAAGAATAACGGAGGCAGGGCTATCTAAGGAATGGAGGAGACAGGGCTATCTAAGGAATGGCAGAGGCAGGGCTATCTAAGGAATGGAGGAGGCAGGGCTAGTTAATCAGTGAAGTGAAGTGGGTGGAAATCTTCCAAAATCACCCAGAGTAAAGGATAAGTTAAATTCCTCCCCCGCTCCTGTGCTGAGTCCTGTTGCATAACATCGGTGCTTAATGTCACCTGGCACTAAAACCTGCCAATAATAGGCCGGATTCAGAGCACCGAGAGCATTGCAAATGCGGTCTTAAAGAACGCATTTACGCAATTTACATTTAGAAAAGAAACGTAGATGACATTAGAAAATGACTGCGCATGCGTTGTATCTCAAGTCGGAAAACACCGGGCGCATATGTAATGCACTCAGTGCTCTGAATCCGGCCCAGTGTCTCTCAGCAGCTTCTTTACAGAAATCCCTTCAATAACTTTCCTTGCTTTTGTTTAGAATCATCTATTAAGCACCCCATTGACTCCTCTGTGAGAAAATCATTGTTCCTAGAATTAAAACAATTTTTTTCCTTTTGGTCTTTTTATGAACAATTACCTTTATTGAAAATGACTGATGTTTTATGCATTTTTGTACAGTCTACTGCTGAGGCCATTACCGTCTACTTAAAGCCTTTAATCCTTGGAATACAAACTGCACCAGCTCCATAGGGACTCTCTAATGCTGAGCACTAATTGACTTCTTGGCTGTCGCTTCTTATTACACGGGTTATACTGTAGTGGGTGAGTAACACTGCTCTTACCCGACTGCCAAATACTATTGATTTGCAGCCAAGTGTAGACATGCAGGGGATTTGTGTTTGGAAAAACACTTAATACTCTGGGGAGAAACCTCTACAAACTAGAAGAGGAAAAGGTGCGCTAGGATTCATTATTTATTATGCGATAGGAACCCTTGTGTTCCATATATAGTATAGCTCAATAAAAGACAATAATAATCCAATAATAATATATAGTATAGCTCAATAAAAGCCAATAATAATCCAAAAAACATCTAAACTTATGCCCCTCAGGATGGACGATATAGCAAAAGTGGACATGTTGTCTGTAGCAACCAATCAGATTGTAGATGACATTTTCTAGTATGTAATAGCAAAATGGGAGCTAGAATCTGATTGGTTGCTATGGGCAACATCTCCACATTTCTTTTCCCGCAGCTTAGTAAATCTGGCCCAAAGAGTTAAATTCATTAAAATACTCCAATAAAAAAAGTCATAGGAGTATATTAAATAAACTGCGAGCTTGCAAAGCAACTGATGATTAGTGATTTAAGACTGGGTAAAACCATGTTGATTTGCAGGAAATCTCATCTGTTGTAAACAGTATCAGAGATGAGCGGTGGTGTTTCCCAGCCCCAGCCTAAATAGTAACGTTGGTCATTATCCATGTGCAATAATCAAAACAAAAACATTCTCCCTGCAAGCAAAGAGTAAAATAAGGTTGACTCCCCATGAGATTCAATATTGCTTTGATCAGGTGTAACTTTCCACTTGTTTTCCTCTTATTTTCAAACTCTGGATCCAGAGGCAGAAGTTGACAGACGTGGGCCCCCATAGCAAGGAGTTGGGGCCCAATTATGAATGGGTGGCACTAGGTGGAGCCAGATGGGACTGGGGGCAGAGCTTGGCGAGACTGCTGCCTGATAGAAGCTGTCAGAGGCTGACAGTTTAAAACAGCGCTCGGTATGAGTGCTGAGCTCTGATTATGGACACCTCAGCTCAGCTCCCCGCAAGGCTTTCCTTCTTAAGGAGAATACGAACGTTCTCTTTCCCCTCACCATAGGCGTATCTATAATGGGTGCAGGGTGTGCAGTACACACGGGCCCCTTAGAACAGGGGGCCCTGCGGCATGCATCCTGCACCCGGGGCTGAAGGGGGGCCAATCAGCATCTATTTCTTCCCTCTAATATCTTCCGGAGGGAAAAAATAGATACCAAATTGGTCCCCCTTCCCCTGCGGTGGAACTGTCCCGATTCGCAGTGTGGGCCGCGAATCTGGACAGTCCTATCTCAGGTAAGGGAAGGGGGGCCCATGTGCAAATCCTGCACACGGGCCCACTCACTTCTTGAAACGCCCCTGCCCCTCCCCCACCCTCCCCGGCTCCATACCATACCTCCCCCCATCCCACTCCACCTAGAGGCTGCCATGGCACAGTTCTTTCTACTTTGTAAAGTATGTGCGGCCTATAAAGACTGCGGTTAATCGACGTTCCTAAATGGTACAATTATGTAAATGACCTACTATGCATCATCTCTTAAAAGACCGTTCTTAAGAAGCAGCAGCAGCTTCTTAAGCATGAATACAATCCATTGTCTTGCACCTCTGAGTCCACAGGGTGGAAAAGTGTCTGTAATCCAACAAGAAGTTTCTGATGTCTCTGGGGCCAATGAGACCAGCTTGCGTAGTGTACCCCGTTGGGATCGTGTACAGCGCATGTTCAGAAATGATGCACACGTATCTGCCGCTGATTCAGGTCCGAATGCAACTCGAGCTGCTCCCACTAGCAGCCGGAAAGACATGTCCTGGGAGAGAAGAGGTGGGAGCACATAGTCAATGTACTGTAAGATTATGCTCATGCAAATGAACTGGACCCACAGGAAAATAGGCCCCTGTTATGTCAAAACATTTGCCCCAGTCACAGGACATGTCTGGGGGGCTGATACTCCATGACCTATTTTGGACCCTTGTGTTAGAATTCCATAATTCAAATGTAATACAAAAAGTTATCAAATCACTGCTGAGCATTGCACGGGTGTAAAATATTTCCAAAATATACAGTAATAAAATGGTGTTTCATAAATTTTTTTTAAATTCATTCTTTGATATCGTTTTAGCGCTATCACATGGCGACAGAACTGCTCACACTAATCATAACCTCCATTTCCAGTATACAATATAGTGCACTGCCCTGCACTTGCACAATGTATATGGTCAGGTATCTGCATTGATCTTGGTTGCCTTGTGCACTACTTGCAGTACCTGCATAGGCCTCCAGGCACTGTTGCATGTGCCTTTGTATCGCACACAGCCCGTTCCAGATCTGCACCCGATGATTTCCATTTCAGCCCCATTGGATCTAATCCAGACCTCCGCACATACTCCATGACTTCCATGTCACTCCATGTGGACTCTGAACGACTTACACATCCATAGGCCGACCTTCAGTTCAACGTATGGAACTGCACCCGTCCGAAAGCAGATCCGTGCAGAAGTGCCGCCCATTTACCCTCATCTGCATGCCTTTCCCCGCCCCCCTTGCGGGCATTAGGCATGCAGATGTAACGGAACTCCCCATTGCATGGATCTTTTGGCATACGGAACTGGGTTGCGTAACATCTGGCATGCGCAGTGCTAAAAAAAAACTCCCGTCTTCCTCGAGCAGCTTGCGGACAGGTGTTGGACGGAGGTCTGGATCTGGGCCTTTGTACAATCTCGTAGCATATTTACGCTATCATAAGTATTACGCACTCGCCGCCGTCGCACTTCATTTTCTTAATTTTTTTTTTTTTCCAAGTGTAAGTAAGCTCGTACGTAGCGGATTGTCGCACGTAACAGCCTAACCCGGCCCATACTGTACATTTTAAATGCCTCTCTCCGCCTACAAAACGTATTTCCTGCCATCGTAAGGATGACCCGCCCCTTCATTCGTATTTACGAGGAAGGTACATACGATCAGAGTTACGACACTTAAAATCTTCATGTATATACAAAAGGTCGAAGTTACGCAAGCGGCAAGCGTAAATACGCACTCGTACCGAACTCAGGATCTGGCCCTTTGGGCTTGATCCAGACCTACGCTGGTGTGCGTAACGTACTATCACCAAACGTAGCACCGATGCACGGTAATAGGCACTCTCCTTGCTCGTACCTAGTTTAGCATCAATACGCTTGGCAAACCCTACCCTAACTTTTGTGTTCGTTTCCGTGGCCGTCCGTGTGTTCATTGCGTATTAACGACGCTTAGCACGCCCATACTGTACAATTTAAATGGCTCCCCCGCCTACATTCCATAACTCTAGCGTCCGTACTAACTTTTTAAACACGATAACTCTAGCGTCCGTACTAACTTCGTTCTTTAAACACGCTCCGTCGTCTGAAAAAACGCAAACAATACGGACGCCAGAATCGCCGCTATGAAAAGGTCTTTGGTACGACCGGAAGTTGTCACAATGCACATGCGCAGCGTGTTTTTTCTGCCGTTTTTACGCTTACGATCAACGTACACTCGAATGCGAGGGTAGGTCTGGATCAGGCCCTTTGTCTGTAAAATTTTTAATTGAAGTTTTGTTGGAAGCAAAGTCCAGCAGGATTTCTCTTTAATATATTAGCGTTTAAATAAGGCCAGAAAAATCTAAATAATAAAACACTGGAATTTACTAGAGATACCTCTAAAGGTTATTCAACATCCCTGGGAATTGTGTAGCTTTAAATTATCATTTTAAAACCATGGCGCATTTTGCAAACAATTTATTATGTTTGCAATATCTTCAAGTGCTTAGAACATCCTTATGTAAATAAGCCCTAAGCATTACTGCCGCGCTCTCGTATTTTCTCTTCGCATCTTTGCTTGACCTAAGGGGATATCGAACACCTGCAATCCCCCAGAACACACCAGTGGGGCGGTAAGTCAGCTGTGGAGTGTTTGCTACCAACGGAGGAGTTTATTTATCCAGGCCATGGCTATCGGACAAGTGCTCACAAAAGTAAAAGCGAGGCCTGAACCTTTTCTCAGTAACCAGCGCGGCTTTGAAATTCAAGCAATGTTAAAACAGTTCTGTCCCTGTTATTGTTTGTTGTTTTTCTTCTTAATTTGTGTATTTTTATTTTGAAATCTCTTTATATACAACAGCAGCATACCCTCCAACATTTTTTGTTAGGGAAAATTGGTACACCCAGGGGTTGTGGCCATGAATGGGGCGTGGCTTGTCTCGTGAAGAGGGTGGGGCTTTTATCTGCTCTCATTTGGGACTAGGCAGAGCCAGATGGGACTGGGGGTGGAGCTGGGCAGGACTGAGGGCGGGACCACTGCTTGTCAGCTTAAAACAGCAGACCATGTTCTAAGCTGTCAGCCTCTGACAGCTTGCTTAAAGTGAAGGAGGTGCAGTTACCATGGGCCCCCCTCTCTTCCGGGCCCTGTAGCAGCTGCACCCCTTGAGCCCCCTATAGTTATGCCCATGTGCCTCAATAATTTATCTAGTGGCTTAATACATGAATGAACTTCCAGAGATAAAGGGCCAGATCGAGACTTAAGGTCGTTTTACGTATGCAAGTGTACCTGAATTACGCACTACTAAGTATAATGCACTTCCCTGGGTACTACCTTTGCACACACATAACTTAGCTGATTTACGTGTTCAAAACCTTACCTTACCTTTTCCTTGCGTGTCTCTGGTCGTATGTATCACCTTGTCGTACATTGAGGACCTGATTCAGAGATCCGCTGCCGATGGGATTTCAAATATACGCATCTAAGTGTCAGGTCGGAGCAGGTTACAACCCACTGAATAAACAGTCACTCCCCTTGCAAACAGCAGCGGATCTTAAAGTTAGACCACCATTGACTAACCCTAACTAACCCTTACTCTGCGCTGTCATTTGAGATCTTAAGTGACTTAGTTGCGGTTATTAAAGATCCTAAGTGTCTGCTCGCGCCCACTTTCCCTCATCTCAATGCCTCCCCCCGCCCATATCTATGCAAATCCTTCGGGTCCTACATTTGCGCAGCACTTCGGATCTTAAGTGCTCGCAGCACTTCGTATCTTAAGCGCTTACCGAATTTAGGATCCTAACCTCTACGTAGATGGCGTTGCACTATTACTACGCATGCGCAATGATGCGAATTTCTTAAGATCCTAAATATACGCACCTAAATAGCTATAAAATCGTATCTCTGAATCAGGCCCTAAGTGCCTAACTCAGCCCATACTGTACAATTTAAATGCCTCCCCCCACTCACAATACGTATTTTTGCCTTGCGTAGGGATGTCACACCAATTCGACGGCGTAACTTACAAGTTATATATGAACAGAGTTACGAAGTGTAAAATCTGCCGCATGCATTGCGCAGTGCGTTCCCACAGCCAGAGTTACGCAAGCAGCATGAATAAATTAGCTGTCGTTATTAAGTCTGGATCTGGCCCAAAGAGTTTCCAGGATTAAAGAAGCAAGTCGAAAATTTTTATCATATAATCTAGAAACCGATAGGGATTACGGCAAATCCTTTAATAAAGCACATCATTGCAGCATACTAAATGCATTCTCACACAATCTCCATTGCAAAACATCAGGGGCCAAATTTACTAAGCTGCAGGTTTGGAAAAGTGGAGATGTTGCCCATAGCAACCAAACAGATTCTAGCTCTCACTTTCCTATTACAAACTAAAGAATGTCAGCTACAATCTGATTGGTTGCTATGGGCAACATCTCCACTTTTCCAAATCACAGCTTAGTAAATCTGGCCCCAGGACATATATTAATCTATGGCTAGAACGTAAGCAGCAGCCACTGCAAAATATACCTTCCAGAAGTTTTGCTTTTGACTTGACAATGATGAGGAACACATGGGGAGTTTATCCAAATGACGGGACTGAATGGAATGGGCTCCATTCCATTCAACAGCCACCCTGCAAGGTGTCAATGCAGCCTCAGCAGACACAGAAACAGGACATAGAGTTGCTGAGGAACACCCTTCAGGAGCACTACAAAGGTAAGTGTAAGTAATTATCAGCAGTACATATGTAAGGACTGGTGCAATCTAAGAAAATACCAAGGCCAATGTTTGATCAACCAATAGATTGACCAGGTTGAAGCCAAAAGCAAAGGGGGTGTCTTTTGTAGGGGCTCAAAGCTTGGTGTAGAGTGGACCAAAGCTTGGAAGAGGAGAAACGTGTGCTGCACATGAGTCCAGCTTGTTATTCTTTGGAATCATCGATTAGCTGTGGAATAGGAATGTAATAGAGCCAGCAAGATGAGATCATTCCTGCCGGCCACCTTCCAGCCTGGTGTGAAGCACTGAATGGATCATGAACGAGATTTAATCTGCCGCAGGATATATCATTCAAAGGGGATCTATTAACCCTATAAAAGAGAAATTATTTCAAATATATATATATAGTTAATCCAGTGCTGATAAAGATGTTGGGGTAGATTCAGAACTACGTTTGCCGTACCTTTATTCGCGTAGCGTATTTTCGTGCGCGTAAATTCGTTACACTCCCCTCGGCACACCCCTTGAACGTACGTAATTTGTCAAGATACGCTTTCCAAACCCTACCTTAACTTTTTCCAACATAACCGAAGTCATACGCACACGTACGTATGGGCTGATTTACGCAGCCACACGTACGTATGGGCTAGACGAATTTACGCAGCTAAGCACGCCCATACTGTACACTTTAAATACCAACCCCCCGCCTACTTCACGTATTTCAGACGTATTTTGGACGCACGTAAAATTGGCACGCTCACACGTAAGTATTTACATGACACATATGTGAATGGCCCATACGTTCACAATTACGCTACGTTAATGTGCGTATTTTCTATGGTGCGCATGCGCAGTACCTACAAAAAGGCGATTTTACGTCTACGCCACGCCTAAATTCGCTCCGAAGCGTTGTTCTGGATCAGGCCCATTGTCTGTATAATATTAACTCATATGGTCAGATTTACTAAGCTGCGGATTTGGAAAAGTGGAGATCTTGCCCATAGCAACCAATCATATTCTATTTTCCAAATCTGCAGCGTAGTAAATCTGGCCCATAGAGTTAGATTTACTTGGTGGAAGTCCCCGCACCGATGCCTGTCATTGCGAAGTAGAGATTTTAGGTTAATAGCAGAGGAGGGTTAGGGTGGGGATTAGGGAGAAGGTAGGGGATAGAATCATTACTTACCTTCTTGGGTGCTCCAGGGATCGATTGCTATGTCTCTTCAAGGCAGAAGCAATCGTTTTCCCAGCAGAGCGAACGGCCCTATCCAAATAGACACCCAGATTTACTAAACTGCAGAAAAGGAAAAATGGAGATGTTGCCCATAGCAACCAATAAAATTCTAGCTGACATTCTCTAGTATGTAATAGGAAAGTGAGACCTAGAATCTCATTGGTTGCTATGGGCAACATCTCCACTTTTCAAGAATGACATAAATCACTAAGAGCCACAAAAAGTGGGTGATACTCTGTAGTCTATAATAAGTATAAATAAGTATTTCTATTAGTCTTAAGTCTAAAGATCCAATGTTTCAAAGCTTCATCCTTTTTGCCATTCTACAGTTCATGCCATGTGGAAATACAAATAAAAAACATCAGTGTATTACTGTATAATATATCATATTTATTGCACACATATAAACACTAAAATAAATATACTGAAACCCCTGCCTAATGCAGTCTCCCCTTCACCCATATCAAATCTATTGAAGAAGTTAATGTCCAGTCGTAGGGGCCCGCAGCCCCTAAGGACCTGATTCACACTTAAGAATCTTCTTAAAATAAGAACTTAAAGTCACTCCTGGGCAAAACCATGTTGATTGCAGGGGGAATTAATTTAATTGTATTCTTTGCATGCAGGGATATATCTTTGAATTGCTTACTGCACACAGATACTGACCAGCTTTACTATCACACTGTTATTTAGACTTGGGATAGGAAACATCACCTCTCAACACTAGTACTGTTTGCAACAGATGAAATATGACTCCCCTGCAATCAACATGGTTTAGCCCAGATGTGACTTTAAGTTCTTATTTTAAGAAGCTTCTTAAGTCTGAATCAGACCCTGTATCATTGCCAAAATGCTCGGCAAATAGAAAATTATTATTGGAGCTAATATTACAAGCTGCGGTGGACTAAGGTTAGAGTTGGGGCTTAAGGGGAAGTTTACAGTTAGGCTGTGGAACGTGAAGGGCTAGCTTTAGGCTGCAAAACATTTAGGGTTAGGCTGAGGGACATGGAGGGTTAGGGTTAGGCTGAGGGATATGGAGGGTTAGGGTTAGGCTGAGGTACAAGGAGGGTTAGGGTTAGGCTGAGGGACATGGGGGTTAGGGTTAGGCTGAGGTACAAGGAGGGTTAGGGTTAAGCTGAGGGACATGGAGGGTTAGGTTTAGGCTAAAGGGCATGGAGGGTTTAGGTTAGACTGAGGGACATGGAGGGTTAGAGTTAGGACTGAAGGGAATAATTAGGGTTAGGCAGGGACTTAACTAGGGGTGAGCGACAGGGGAGGCCGCCCAGGGCAACAAGCTAAAGGGCGGCACCAGTAAGTTAATATTTCATGTTAAATTGGTTTTGAATTCAGGGCCGGGGGCACCATTTTTCCTTTTTGCCCCTGGCACAAAAATTTCTTGTTACGGCTCTGGGGTTAGGCTGCAGGAAATCGAGGCTTAGGGTTAGTATAAAAGACTTATCTTTCGTCAGAAAAATCTTTGTGACTCCGGGAGTCCCAGCGCCACAACTCTCTAAAATGGAGACTACCTGCAATCACCTGCAGTTGCCATTCAACTGACGCATGGTCTGTCCATCGTACCGGAAAACCACACGTGTTCTCATTATCTATATAGAGTGGCGTGAATGGCGAGAAGACACAACAAGCAAACTACCTTTGGAAGTCAGACCTCTTAAAAAGACTCAGAACATAATCAGATTTAACATATTACACCGTATTCATATTTAAGAAGCAGCTGCTTCTTAAATATGGTCTTTTACTAAATTTTGGAGACTGTAAGGGGTGTCTCCTGAGGTAAGTTTGGCTCTCAATTTATAAACATATATATGGGACCCAATACTGGGACTCTCATTGTTAGAGTTAGGACCACCATACGCAGAAAGGCCTTGACGGTGGCTGGTGGCTTATCCCATATTTGTACAAATATGTGTAACGGACATTTCTGTGTTTTATTTTACAGATAGCCGGTATAGTCTGTTACTGGTTTATGGCAGTGTGCTGGGGCTATTTTTCCCTTTGTATTTGTGGCTAGCAGGTTAACCCCGGCCTTTTATGCACCTGTTTACATTTACCTATACATTGATTGAGCAACTTCCATTCTGTGTCTTTTACAAAATGACCTACTATGCATATGAGTAGTAAGTCATTTACACAATCAACGTACTAGTTAGGTCTTTAAAGACCACATGGAGTAGTTTAGTAATGGAGTGCTTAGTTAGAAGTGGGAGGGGGAGGAGTTTAGATTAGCCGGGGAGGGCGGGAGGAGAGGCAATGTCTGGGCATTGTATGCATGGTAAGATAAGGCAGCCCTATGACACTCGTGCCATAAGGTACCTAAAAACGGGGGCGGGAGAGGGGCAAGACGGGTGAGTTAGGTACAGTTCTGTCCTGAGGAGACGCGGGGGTTGGAGGGGGGGGGGGAGACAGGGAGAGACATTCTCTGTGTGTAGTTTCCTTCTTAAGAAGGAAGCTCTATGTGCGGTAATATAAGGTAGCGCTATGGCGAGTTTGGGGCTGAAAGGGTGTGTTAGGTGCCGTTCTCTCTGCGCCTAACTCACTCTTAAGTGTAAATACGGCCCATAATGCGTATACTGTAAAGTTATAGAGTACACACATACACTGTACTCTGAGTAACAGAGTCCTAGCGACAGATATGGTTTAGGACCGTGGGGGATTTTCTCAGTAGGCCGGAGCCAGTATCCTTTATATTGTTGTGACTAGGATGCACACGTTATATATTTTCACTGCTGTTCCTAAAGTCTTTTTTGTGCTAAGCCCACATACTCTTTTACCCCCTGTTGATCCCGCCAACATGTGACCTCTTGTAGGTTTTGTTTTTTCAGGGCCACTTTAAGTACCCAATCCTTGGTTTAGGATGTACCACCAAAGCATGGAAATAAAGTAATTTAATAAAACATCAAATGAATCCTCATCCCGGGCTGATCCGTCCTCTTCTTATCCATTTTTAATTGACAATTAGAATAGAAAGAATGTTATTTCCTAATTGGATTTCCTTGATAACAATATCACCCAGGGAGTTATTTGACGTCATCAACAAAATAAGAAGTCGGAAAGACAGAAGAGAAATTCAGAAGAAGAAAATATAATGGGGGAGACACTTAACTTAGACAATCAATATATGGAAAAGGGTTATGTAAAAGGCCTTCCAGTCCCAGCACTATCCATCAGAAAACCCTAAGAGGTCCATTAATCATGGCTGACGACTCTCCTTGAACATCTGAGAGACACTTTTGAAATTCGGCCATTTCTGAGAAGCTGGACATCACCTGAAGGTAACTGAGGATGTACCTCCAGAAGTCATCACATGGTATTGGTATCAGGGAGCCTCGGAATGCCTTTACCCTCCAGGATTGGAGCACTGGCCTCTAATCAAGTTAAACAAGTAATAAGAGAAACACATGCACAGCCAGGAATATGCGCCTGGATGCCGCTATGTACAGCAACCAGGATTTGGATGCTGCCTGATAAGGCCAAGGGACTACGGCTGGTTGTCTACAGAAACACACCAGGATATATGGCTAGGAGCTGTAAGGAAGAAGCCTTGGAATCAAGGAGAATATTAAGTTGGGAAGCATCAGAAATCTAAACTATACATAGGAACAAGAGCTCAGGAAGCAGGATACTACTGGAGCATGCAAACTCTATCACTTGCTAGGTGGAGTGTCAGGAAGAGCCTCTTAAACTTGAGTCAGTCCATCAGCTGGGGTAACACATCTGCATGGCAGCGACAAGCGCATTAAAAGCAAGATCTAACACACAGGATCAACCACAGAACT
>WWET01004795.1:68590-86674 GCA_011038615.1 Limnodynastes dumerilii | reverse complement strand
ATTATTAATAATAATAATAATAATGTTTATTATTTAGGTACCACAAGTTATCTACAGCGCTGTGCAAAGGCAATAGTTACATATACAACACAATTAACAGACAGGGTACACGTTCAAATAAAGGAATACAATGCAAGTGCAATGCAAAAATAATACAATACAAAAATAACAGAACAATATGTATGGAAGATAAAGATGCTGGATGTGTGTGTAGGAGCAGGTGTATAAGGAGAGAGAGACAGACCGTAGAGAGAAAGGTGGGAATTAGTGAGGACAAGGAGTGGTGACGGGAGAAAGGGGGGCCCTGCTCATAAGAGCTGACATGCTAAGTGGAAGGAGGTGACACAAGGATGAAGATGGTGAGGGCAGGTAAGCTTAGGTGGAGAAAGGGGAGGCTAGCCTGAAGAAGAAAGAAGAAATGGGTTTTAAGTAAGGATTGGAGGGTGCTGAATTGTCTGATAGGTTGTGGTAGGTTGTTCCAGTGCAGAGGGGCGGCCGGGAGAAGTCTTGGATGCGGGATTGAGAGGTAGATATCAGGTTGAAGTTGCGGTGGTGGTCACCAGCAAAGTGGAGGGGTCGAGCGTGTATGTGAGATAAGGGAGGAGAGGTAGGGAACAGTGGAGGAGGAGAGAGTCTTGTGGTGAGGAGCTTGAAAGGGACAGGAAGCCAGTGTAGAGATAGACCTGAGAACTGAGAACTGACGGGTAACCCGGGTCACAGATACCATGCAGGAAACAGGCTAAAATTAGTTTGCAGAAATTTCAAGTTACAAACCTTCTAATCAAGCACATTTGCCATATTTATACCTCAGTCGTGCTCACTGCTTGCAGTGGCAGAGGCTGTGAGCTGTAATCACAGCAGCCTGTAAAAGTATGCATTTTTCACACAGGATTTTCTGTTTCTTTTTACAGTAAAATTAAACCCCTAAAAAAAAAAAATATTGTCATTTAAATAATGTCTGACTAGAATGTGCGGCAATCTGCTGCTTATCAGGCTTAAAAATAAAAATCATCATTGTGTAATTAATGGTGAATAAAAGTGTTTTCAAAATTATTCAATACTTCAATTAAACTTTTCAAATGGAGAAATATGAAATGTGAAGGGCTGTGTTTAAACTAAAAAGAGGACCATTTAATAAAGGAAAACCTTCTCCTAACACTTTTAAAATTATACATGCGAGCGCACAGAATCCGACCTGTTACTGCGCCCGTAGCACCACTAAACTGCCCCCTTTCTCATTTAAATATAGTGGTGGATGGGTAAATTTGACTTTTTGTGCTCGCTGCCGTTCTGTACATGTGCAGAGTGGTTTCCTCAGGGTTGCCGACTTTTTAAACCACCCTAATTTACATATTCCAGAAACATCTACCCCAACATGACTGAAGTCTGTCAGGCACAGCTGGTCGCTTATGCTACCTCCCACTTAATCAGTGCTCGTCCGTCTTTCTCCTAACACTTTTAAAATTTTACATGCAAGCGCACAGAATCTGACCTGTTACTGCGCCCGTAGCATCACTAAACTGCCCCCTTTCTCATTTAAATATAGCGGTGGATGGGTAAATTTGACTTTTTTGTGCTCGCTGCCGTTCTGTACATGTGCAGAGTGGTTTCCTCAGGGTTGCCGACTTTTTAAAGCTTCCCTCTGGGAGAACCTAGGGGGAAGCCATAGATTACTGCAAGGGGCTGTGCCTAATGTTGCCATTTTATGCAAATCGTGTCATTAAGCCCCGCCCTCTGTCAAGCACTCATGTAGTGTTTCAGGAGATGGACGGGGCTTGATGACATCATGAAGTCCCGCGCAACCCTAGTAATTCTAGGGATTACAATATACATTAATAGCTTGTTGGGGCTTGAGGGAGATTTGCCCAAATTTCGGGAGTCTCCCGGATATTCGGGGAGAGTCGACAACCCTGGGTTTCCTGCATCGCTTCCACCGAAAAAATAGGCAGAAGCACGGCTCTGGATCAGGGCCTTCAGCTGGACATAACCTAGTAATGAGTAACCAGTGAACAGAGGGTGTGCTTCTTTCAAATATATGACACATAGGCAAGTGTATCAATGTTTTTTCATTGCTCTTTACCATTGACCTCCATGGTGTTAACTACTAATTACTAATTAACAGAGCCATTTGTTTTACTGTTCTGTATAGAGCTGATAGGCTGTATAAACACAGTTATAGATTACAGTTCAATTGACAGTTCAGTTAAGAATGAGTCTTACTATACAACCATAAAAATACCATATATATTTATAATAAATACACACCTTGACCTGCAGGGGGAGTGTAAGTTCTTAGCTCATCTCCAAAGCAGTTTAAATTTAGCCTCGCGGGGGAAGATTAGGAGGAAGGAGAGCTGCCGGGGTCACCCCTCTCCTATCACATATTGTTGTTATCACTGTTGCTGCTCTAGCAGGGTGGTAGGTTCAGAGGTAATGTACAGAGAAATGACTTTACTGAAAGGCTGATAGATAAGTGCAATATTCTCCCATCTGAGGGGGTAGAGGTAACACAGTAGAACAGTGTAAATATGCTTGGGATAAATATAAGGATGTCCTAAATCTCAAACTAAATTGAGGGTAAATAGGATCTAGGGTCAGTATAGTTTTAAATAAACAACTGGGCAGACTGGATGGGCCATGTGGCTCTTATCTGCCGTCACTTTCTATGTTTCCCAAAGGGTTTATGGCATTTCTGCACCCAGAGCATTGATGCAAGGCTGGTCATTGGCCACTCAGGGCCTGATCCAATAGCATATCATATCTCTGTGTCTGTTTGCTGGATCTACCTTAACTTTTATGCAGGATTGGTGACTTTTAATTTGTTCCCTCAGAGATCTCCAGCAGGGAAGATGTCATTATGGGGGCGGGGCTTAAGGACACACTTTATGCATATCGCGCCCTTAAGCCCTGCCCTGTCTATCCTTACTAACGCTGCAGGAAACGGGACTGTGGGAGATTTGCCAGGTTCCTGGGACTTCAGGGACATGATTTATGTTAATCATTTCTAAAGCTCTAAAGCTATAAATAAACAATAATAATAATAATAATAATAATAATAAAAATAGCACTGAGCATTTGCACCCTGGGTGGTTGCCACTGCTCAGTCTGTGCATTGGACTGCAGGCTTGAGAGGCAGCCAAGGAAAAATGCTCCTCAACCTATATATATCATAGAGCAGTCTTTCCCAGTCAGGAGCCAGAGAGTAAATGCTGATTGGTGGATGGCTGAAGCTATCCACCAATCAAAGTGCCATTCACTGTATGGAAGCATGTGAAGAGACAAGGGCGTAAGTTGACCGGCTTAAGCCCCATAGCAAAGAGACGGGGCCCAAGTCTGGAGGGGAGTGGAGCCTGTGTGCAGGGCACTGTCACAGACTGGCAGCTTACAACATTGCTCAGCTCTCCACTCTCTCAAGTGCTGAGCGCCTAGTGGTGAGCAGATCTCAGAGGGAAGAAAGAGATGAAAATATGGGGCATACGCTATTTTATGCAAATTGCATCATAAAGCCCCGCCCCCTTCCTATAAATGGCATGACTGTTACTGTCACTAGGTATGCACCATCAAGCCCCGCCCACACCTAGTGACAGTAAGTTACACCCTTAGTAATGCTAGGGCCCGTAGTTTGGATAGACGGGGCAGAGGAGGATTTGAGGCCCTCGAACCCATTGTAGGAGCCAGCTCTTCTGGGATACCAGGAGACATGCCCAAATTTTGGAAATTGGGAGAGTCGGCAATCTTCGGTAGGTTATGATTTTTATTTTTTTTTTAGGTCTAATTTGGGAAGTGGAATTAAACATCTGGGGCCACATACTTGCATTTGCCCCCTCTCCCCCAGGCTAATATTTGCCAGCCCCTATCCTTAGTAAGTCTGTGTAAAAGTTAACACACTGAATTACAATTTGTTTTTATTGTTGACTGGTTGCCATGGGTTACAGGGTTAGTGAGTAACCACCGGTGTCTACCCACATCAATGGCTCGTCTGCCTGTACATTGATGCATTGCAGTTATAGCCCATTAATGAGGGTTTGTAATAGCGCTGTCCTTTGTACACATGCCTCTCTCTACTATAATCAGCAGATCCCATAGATCAATATCTGGGCATGTGCTGTAAACAAGCCTTCTGCATTGGCTTTCTCTTTCTTTTTAAGGACGTGCCTATAAAACTGGTTAAACCAGAGTGTGTCAGATGCAGATAGATGAGCTGCGAGGTAAAGGTAATGCTCAGTGTGGTTGCTGCACTCCTCTCCAAGGCGTCATTATCGCATTCTGCCTATGAATAAGGAATTATCGTCTCCATAATTATCTCCTCTGTACTCTGCTGCATCACCAGAGATCCGAAAGCCTGACATGAGCCGTCACCATCTCTCCCATGAAGAACTTCAAAGGCTGGAGCCCTGTCACAGCTGCCTCCGTGATCTTATTCTCATTATGCTTCATCCAGCAGTTTCAGCAATGTGAGTATCAACAGTGTGGGTGTGGGACTACAAGTGCAAGCATGCCCTGACGGTGCTTCTGCAACAGGTAGAGAGCCACAAGTTGCTTGTGCTGGCTCATAGCATAAGCAGAATCCTTCTATCATCCTCATCTCTCCTGTCTTCATTTCCAAGAAATAGAGTATTCAGTATTTTTAGTATTCTTTATTCTTATTTGTAGTTTTGAAAGCACATCTAGTACCATCAACATGGCTGTGTAATGTCTAGTGCATGAGATGAGATATGAATATTAATGTGTTTTACGTTCATTCTGGGTTGATTTTAAGCTCTTTTGGGAACGGTAAATATTTTTTTTGTTTTTATTTTTCAAGCATTTTAATTGATTTTATTTTTACCTTCTTGCACTGCTTATGTGAATATTTCAGTGCATTGGGAATGATTTATAGCAACAAAAAACATCAATCATTTTTTTCCCCAAATATACAGACAATTATACTGTATATCAGACGCAGGCACATGTATTGATTGATATTTCAGTATCTTCAAAATATACCTCCCAATTAAAGAGGCAGTGTGCTGTAATGAAGAATAATGTGCATGCAGTAACCCCAATAAATGCAGGTGAATTCTGGGACGCTGGAACAGTAATTGCATTTTAATTCCCAAATACTGTAAAATAAAAATGAGGTATTCTGCTGTCACTATTCCTGGTAATCTGGAGACAGGAGTCTGCATTATAATAACTGCCCACAGCAAAGACCAGGATTTCCCTGTAATAATGGGGATATATGGCAAATAGTGCTGTGATCCTGTGTGTTCAGACAAAGCTAATCAAATATGGTTTTATCTGTGTCATTATCTGCCGCCTCCCTTTTGGTACATATTAGCTCATGCAATACAACGGCATAAGCAGTTATAGACAACCTTTGGCATTCAAGGTGTTGTGAAACTACGACTCCCAGCATGCACCAAAAGCATAGGTTTGGCAGATACCTGGCAAAGCATGATGGGACTTGTAGTGTTCCAACACTTTGAGGGCCACAGGTTGCATACGTTTGCAATACAGTTTAGTCAAATAAGGACTACTGGTTTGCCTACCAATGTAGAGACAGAGATAGACTACGCCCCTCACATCCTTTTCCTTGTCTACTATAACTATACTTGTCCATTACAGTATATAGCACGTGTTTACATTACAGTAACTGTACAACCAAGTTTACAGACTCTCTCTGTGCTTCAATACTTTAGACCAGGGATTCTAAACCATGGTCTTCAGGTAACACTAAGTGACCCTCCACTATGACCCCTTCCATTAGGTACAACATACTGTGTTCCTGAGTGTCCAACAATCAGTTACTATGGTAACCACCTGTGTTGCAGAGAAACATGTTTTTCAAACATCAGTTAATTATTGAATTAAATCCAGGTGAGTGACAGTTGCAAGCTCAGGAGCGGAGTATTGTGCACCTGGTGAAATGGGTCTTGTTGAAGGGTCTGCTAATGATGCATATTTTCTCTTTGCTGGAGCACTGGTGTGTTCATTATTGATTGGCTTTTGTGACATTTCCATAGGTGGCACGGATTATATCACTTTAGAGTAATGAGGAGTCCTGGAAAACATGCACTGTTATACCCCGTTCAGATTGCCTCAAAATACCGGCTTTTTTGAAGAAAAAGCCGGCTTCTAAAGGCAATCTGAATGGGCAAATTTCAAAAAGCTGGCTACTGAAAGAGCCGGCTAAAAAGAAGGGTTTTAGCCGGCTCTGAACACCGGCTTTCAATAGCGCGTTCAGACTGAGTTAAAAAGCCGGCTTTTTCACTGCAGCCGGCTTTTTCATCAAAAAAGCCGGTGTTTTCAGCTCAGTCTGAACGCACCAATTTTAAATCTCCAAAATTCTGCCCCCTGCCTAAAAAGCAGGCTTCTGAACGTGGTATTAGTGATACCTGAGGGCAGTGGTTGAGAAACCATGCCTTGGACAGTTTGGGCTTGATCCAGAGTTTGAGAGTAACAAGTGAAGTTGTGCAGCTCAGCTAAACCATTTTGCAATGGGGTGCGAGTCACTGCTGAGAACATCCCTTTTTCTCGCCAAGGAGAAGCCATCGATCCACCGTAGAAGGAAGATGCAGCGGCGAATGGCGAGTATTAATGTGACCCCAAGACTCCCCTCCCCGCGGCCTGACCCTAAGACTCCCCTCCCCTCCACGTAGCCTGACCCTAAGACTCTCTTCCCCTGCCCTATCCAGTGCGGCAGGTCTGCAGTGGTGTAACAGGTCTGTGGCAATGGTTTCCAGAATGATCAGCATACTTACACATTCATTAAGAACATTTTCTGATTAGCGCATTTTATTTAAAAAAAGAGGCAGCTTTCGTCTCTGTCTGGCTTTCGTCTGTCTCTACTTCGAGCATTTTTGAGCGGTGCTAATTACTTTGAATTATTTTGCATGGAAAGAAAAGACTTTACTTTTGCACATAAAACTCTCATTCTGCATAGATTTTATGTTACTGAGGTTACTGATACGTACACGAGTATAATTTTAATAAAAAATGTATTAATGAATATATGCATGTTATGGAATGCCTAATGATATATACATAATGGTGCCACTGCCTAGAGTCAGCTCTGTGCTGATGATCAGGCCTAACAAACCTGTGGCTCTCCAGTATGGAGATTAAAGCATGCTGGGACTCGTAGTTTCACAGCACCTGGGGAGCCACCGATTGGCCAGGCCTGACTGATGATGAAAATGGTACATGTAGAGGTTGCCAATCAGCTTTATTGACACCTTCTCATTGTAGCTACTTACATTAAGATATTTTAAATAGCTGGGATTTTTAGAATGACGAAATGGGGAATTTGCAAGAGGACAGTATTTTTTTGATTCCACTATATTCTCTGTAACTGTGGTGACTGCAGAAATGTCAGAGTATCCCTTGTTTAAAGAGACTCAGTAACTTTAACGTGTTTAAACGTTCATATGCCTTAAATATTTGTTTTTCTTTTTATCTCTCCCATTTTATGACTTCCATAGATTGTTTTATGGGGCAGATGGGGCTGTCATTAAATGCACTATACATTAAGCTTTCACTAAGGATTGTCATGTATTTTTCATTTATATTTAACTGCTGGAGTTAATTGTTAGTTGGTCAAAGATTCAAAGTTCATTACCTGATAATATCGCCAGTAATAGAGAATACACCATGGTTGCCTACTTTTGCAAATGAATATCAGGGAGATTGTGAGAGCACTATCAAGGTGCTGCACCAAAGTTTGTCCTGTAGCGCCAAAGGGGTGAGGGGTGTGTCCTGTAGCGCCAAAGAGGTGTGTCCTGTGAATGGCTCCACCCATAGGTGTATCTAGCACTGCCAGGAAAACTATTTTACAATAAAAATGTCAGTATTTATTGATTATTAAATTGTCAGTGAATACTTTCATTACTATCTTTATAGAAAAGCTAAAAGTGACGCTGCAGCTGATTAACAAGATTTTTCATTACATGTTGGCCTCCATGAAATTGGTCTTCTCCATAGACCTCAATGGATGAAATTAGAATCAGGGAGATTACCAAAAACTTCAGGGAGTCAGGGAGATTACCCAATCTTCAGGGAGTCTCCCTGATATTCAGGGAGAGTTGGCAACTATGGAATACACTTCACAAAGTTTAAGTGTCATTATATAAGCAACTTTATGATGTTTATTTACTATATTGGCACTGTGAGTGCTAATGCAGGATTCCAGGCTCACAAATTTACTTTTACTTACCCCTCGGGACTTTCACCAGAGCGCAGTGTCTTTTGGGACCTGGAAAAATTTCAAGTCCCAAAAGTAAAGAACACTGCACATGCGCCAGGACTATTTTTTTTTTGCATAATATTTTTTTTTATAGTTTTTTTCTTTTATTTATTTTATTATTTCATGGTCATAATCTGTTTGTTCCAGCGGTCTCCCGATACATACATCCCCTTTCCTTCTCTAATAACAGCTATGAGGGGGAGGAAAAGGGGGGGTATATGGGGAGACCGCTGGAATACTTGCACTAACGCCATCCTGATATGGCGATATGTAAAGTATCTGTGCGGATTGTTAAAATCCGCGCCAACATTTTGTAAATATAGCGATCAGCCGGCCCACATTCATTAGAGCTGATGCTAATGATCGCCATGGTTTCCATGTGAATGGCAATGAGTTCATTTTCATGAGATAAAGACCATTTCACCTGACAATGATCTGTATCTCATGAAAACGAAGCCATCGCCATTTTCTCAATGGAGCCTTATGTGTCCTATCAATGAGGACAATGGTTTCCAAACATAGAAACATGTAAGACCCACTTTGTTCATACTGTCTGGCCATTTTTTTTATATAAACCCCTAACCCTATTATATGCCTATTCTTTTTTATTTATTTTTTAATTTTTTTTTTTTATATTTGGGACATCCTTGTATTTATTCCGAGCACGTTGAAATTGCTCTTCTGTGTCAGCCTCTACCACCTCAGATGGTAGTCTATTCCATTCATCAACTACCCTTCTAGTGAAGTCCTATTTCTTTATATTACCTTTTACCTGTACTATCCTCCAGTATCAGCGTTACCTTCGTGTTCTTATACATCTTTTGAATTGAATTGCACATTTCCACATTGCCAGCTCCTGCAGCTCAGCATGGAAGCAGCTTTTTTGCTATTACCCCTTACTATGAATAAAGATCCCCTGTGGGCAATCCCAGTGAAGGTTCACCTTGAAAAAATGATCTTACAATACAGCAGTTTGTATCATTTTAGACGTTATTTCTATTTAGACAAAATATATTTTACATGGGAACACTGCGGAAAGCTTTCATTTTGACTGCTGTGCTCGTGTTGAGTCTCTGATGTGCTGCGCTCTGCTCTCTGCTTCCCAGATTACCTGGGGCCTGATCCAACCTAAGATCGTTTCACGTACACAAGTGTACCTAGATACACACTACTCAGTATAATGCACTCCCCTCTCATGTACGTGATTTACTTGTTCAGAACCCTACCTCAACTTTTCCTTGCGTATCTCTGGTACAATTTAAATCCCCCCCCCCACAATGCGTATAATCGGCTGGCGTAGGGATGTCACACCCTATTGTACAGCGTTATGTACAAGCTATGTACGATCACAGTTATGATGCGTAACATCTGCTCCGCACATGCACAGTGCATTCCCACAGACAGATTTATGCGTGCCATGTGCGTTAATTGGCTGTCGTTATTAAGTTGTATGCCCCTGACCCAGACCTCATTTACATATTACATACTAGAGAATGTCCGCTAGAATGTGATTGGTTGCTACAGGCAGCATCTCCGATTTTCCAAACCAGCAGCTTAAGCTTAGTAAATCTGGCTCGTAGAGTTACTTATGTATCCTGAAACCTACCTTAAATTCTCTACACAGATCCAGTAACACACTATACCATTCTATCTGTAACATAAACACAGTATAGAGAATGTCCAGCAACACTGTCATTACCAGTAACACACTATACCATTCTATCTGTAACATACACACAGGATAGAGAATGTCCAGCAACACTGCCATTACCAGTAACAGACTATACCATTCTATCTGTAATATACACACAGACAGGACCCTCTCCTGTGTTACTATAGTGACAGGACCCTCTCCTGTGTTACTATAGTGACAGGACCCTCTCCTGTGTTACTATAGTGACAGGACCCTCTCCTGTGTTACTATAGTGACAGGACCCTCTCCTGTGTTACTATAGTGACAGGACCCTCTCCTGTGTTACTATAGTGACAGGACCCTCTCCTGTGTTACTATAGTGACAGGACCCTCTCCTGTGTTACTATAGTGACAGGACCCTCTCCTGTGTTACTATAGTGACAGGACCCTCTCCTGTGTTACTATAGTGACAGGACCCTCTCCTGTGTTACTATAGTGACAGGACCCTCTCCTGTGTTACTATAGTGACAGGACCCTCTCCTGTGTTACTATAGTGACAGGACCCTCTCCTGTGTTACTATAGTGACAGGACCCTCTCCTGTGTTACTATAGTGACAGGACCCTCTCCTGTGTTACTATAGTGACAGGACCCTCTCCTGTGTTACTATAGTGACAGGACCCTCTCCTGTGTTACTATAGTGACAGGACCCTCTCCTGTGTTACTATAGTGACAGGACCCTCTCCTGTGTTACTATAGTGACAGGACCCTCTCCTGTGTTACTATAGTGACAGGACCCTCTCCTGTGTTACTATAGTGACAGGACCCTCTCCTGTGTTACTATAGTGACAGGACCCTCTCCTGTGTTACTATAGTGACAGGACCCTCTCCTGTGTTACTATAGTGACAGGACCCTCTCCTGTGTTACTATAGTGACAGGACCCTCTCCTGTGTTACTATAGTGACAGGACCCTCTCCTGTGTTACTATAGTGACAGGACCCTCTCCTGTGTTACTATAGTGACAGGACCCTCTCCTGTGTTACTATAGTGACAGGACCCTCTCCTGTGTTACTATAGTGACAGGACCCTCTCCTGTGTTACTATAGTGACAGGACCCTCTCCTGTGTTACTATAGTGACAGGACCCTCTCCTGTGTTACTATAGTGACAGGACCCTCTCCTGTGTTACTATAGTGACAGGACCCTCTCCTGTGTTACTATAGTGACAGGACCCTCTCCTGTGTTACTATAGTGACAGGACCCTCTCCTGTGTTACTATAGTGACAGGACCCTCTCCTGTGTTACTATAGTGACAGGACCCTCTCCTGTGTTACTATAGTGACAGGACCCTCTCCTGTGTTACTATAGTGACAGGACCCTCTCCTGTGTTACTATAGTGACAGGACCCTCTCCTGTGTTACTATAGTGACAGGACCCTCTCCTGTGTTACTATAGTGACAGGACCCTCTCCTGTGTTACTATAGTGACAGGACCCTCTCCTGTGTTACTATAGTGACAGGACCCTCTCCTGTGTTACTATAGTGACAGGACCCTCTCCTGTGTTACTATAGTGACAGGACCCTCTCCTGTGTTACTATAGTGACAGGACCCTCTCCTGTGTTACTATAGTGACAGGACCCTCTCCTGTGTTACTATAGTGACAGGACCCTCTCCTGTGTTACTATAGTGACAGGACCCTCTCCTGTGTTACTATAGTGACAGGACCCTCTCCTGTGTTACTATAGTGACAGGACCCTCTCCTGTGTTACTATAGTGACAGGACCCTCTCCTGTGTTACTATAGTGACAGGACCCTCTCCTGTGTTACTATAGTGACAGGACCCTCTCCTGTGTTACTATAGTGACAGGACCCTCTCCTGTGTTACTATAGTGACAGGACCCTCTCCTGTGTTACTATAGTGACAGGACCCTCTCCTGTGTTACTATAGTGACAGGACCCTCTCCTGTGTTACTATAGTGACAGGACCCTCTCCTGTGTTACTATAGTGACAGGACCCTCTCCTGTGTTACTATAGTGACAGGACCCTCTCCTGTGTTACTATAGTGACAGGACCCTCTCCTGTGTTACTATAGTGACAGGACCCTCTCCTGTGTTACTATAGTGACAGGACCCTCTCCTGTGTTACTATAGTGACAGGACCCTCTCCTGTGTTACTATAGTGACAGGACCCTCTCCTGTGTTACTATAGTGACAGGACCCTCTCCTGTGTTACTATAGTGACAGGACCCTCTCCTGTGTTACTATAGTGACAGGACCCTCTCCTGTGTTACTATAGTGACAGGACCCTCTCCTGTGTTACTATAGTGACAGGACCCTCTCCTGTGTTACTATAGTGACAGGACCCTCTCCTGTGTTACTATAGTGACAGGACCCTCTCCTGTGTTACTATAGTGACAGGACCCTCTCCTGTGTTACTATAGTGACAGGACCCTCTCCTGTGTTACTATAGTGACAGGACCCTCTCCTGTGTTACTATAGTGACAGGACCCTCTCCTGTGTTACTATAGTGACAGGACCCTCTCCTGTGTTACTATAGTGACAGGACCCTCTCCTGTGTTACTATAGTGACAGGACCCTCTCCTGTGTTACTATAGTGACAGGACCCTCTCCTGTGTTACTATAGTGACAGGACCCTCTCCTGTGTTACTATAGTGACAGGACCCTCTCCTGTGTTACTATAGTGACAGGACCCTCTCCTGTGTTACTATAGTGACAGGACCCTCTCCTGTGTTACTATAGTGACAGGACCCTCTCCTGTGTTACTATAGTGACAGGACCCTCTCCTGTGTTACTATAGTGACAGGACCCTCTCCTGTGTTACTATAGTGACAGGACCCTCTCCTGTGTTACTATAGTGACAGGACCCTCTCCTGTGTTACTATAGTGACAGGACCCTCTCCTGTGTTACTATAGTGACAGGACCCTCTCCTGTGTTACTATAGTGACAGGACCCTCTCCTGTGTTACTATAGTGACAGGACCCTCTCCTGTGTTACTATAGTGACAGGACCCTCTCCTGTGTTACTATAGTGACAGGACCCTCTCCTGTGTTACTATAGTGACAGGACCCTCTCCTGTGTTACTATAGTGACAGGACCCTCTCCTGTGTTACTATAGTGACAGGACCCTCTCCTGTGTTACTATAGTGACAGGACCCTCTCCTGTGTTACTATAGTGACAGGACCCTCTCCTGTGTTACTATAGTGACAGGACCCTCTCCTGTGTTACTATAGTGACAGGACCCTCTCCTGTGTTACTATAGTGACAGGACCCTCTCCTGTGTTACTATAGTGACAGGACCCTCTCCTGTGTTACTATAGTGACAGGACCCTCTCCTGTGTTACTATAGTGACAGGACCCTCTCCTGTGTTACTATAGTGACAGGACCCTCTCCTGTGTTACTATAGTGACAGGACCCTCTCCTGTGTTACTATAGTGACAGGACCCTCTCCTGTGTTACTATAGTGACAGGACCCTCTCCTGTGTTACTATAGTGACAGGACCCTCTCCTGTGTTACTATAGTGACAGGACCCTCTCCTGTGTTACTATAGTGACAGGACCCTCTCCTGTGTTACTATAGTGACAGGACCCTCTCCTGTGTTACTATAGTGACAGGACCCTCTCCTGTGTTACTATAGTGACAGGACCCTCTCCTGTGTTACTATAGTGACAGGACCCTCTCCTGTGTTACTATAGTGACAGGACCCTCTCCTGTGTTACTATAGTGACAGGACCCTCTCCTGTGTTACTATAGTGACAGGACCCTCTCCTGTGTTACTATAGTGACAGGACCCTCTCCTGTGTTACTATAGTGACAGGACCCTCTCCTGTGTTACTATAGTGACAGGACCCTCTCCTGTGTTACTATAGTGACAGGACCCTCTCCTGTGTTACTATAGTGACAGGACCCTCTCCTGTGTTACTATAGTGACAGGACCCTCTCCTGTGTTACTATAGTGACAGGACCCTCTCCTGTGTTACTATAGTGACAGGACCCTCTCCTGTGTTACTATAGTGACAGGACCCTCTCCTGTGTTACTATAGTGACAGGACCCTCTCCTGTGTTACTATAGTGACAGGACCCTCTCCTGTGTTACTATAGTGACAGGACCCTCTCCTGTGTTACTATAGTGACAGGACCCTCTCCTGTGTTACTATAGTGACAGGACCCTCTCCTGTGTTACTATAGTGACAGGACCCTCTCCTGTGTTACTATAGTGACAGGACCCTCTCCTGTGTTACTATAGTGACAGGACCCTCTCCTGTGTTACTATAGTGACAGGACCCTCTCCTGTGTTACTATAGTGACAGGACCCTCTCCTGTGTTACTATAGTGACAGGACCCTCTCCTGTGTTACTATAGTGACAGGACCCTCTCCTGTGTTACTATAGTGACAGGACCCTCTCCTGTGTTACTATAGTGACAGGACCCTCTCCTGTGTTACTATAGTGACAGGACCCTCTCCTGTGTTACTATAGTGACAGGACCCTCTCCTGTGTTACTATAGTGACAGGACCCTCTCCTGTGTTACTATAGTGACAGGACCCTCTCCTGTGTTACTATAGTGACAGGACCCTCTCCTGTGTTACTATAGTGACAGGACCCTCTCCTGTGTTACTATAGTGACAGGACCCTCTCCTGTGTTACTATAGTGACAGGACCCTCTCCTGTGTTACTATAGTGACAGGACCCTCTCCTGTGTTACTATAGTGACAGGACCCTCTCCTGTGTTACTATAGTGACAGGACCCTCTCCTGTGTTACTATAGTGACAGGACCCTCTCCTGTGTTACTATAGTGACAGGACCCTCTCCTGTGTTACTATAGTGACAGGACCCTCTCCTGTGTTACTATAGTGACAGGACCCTCTCCTGTGTTACTATAGTGACAGGACCCTCTCCTGTGTTACTATAGTGACAGGACCCTCTCCTGTGTTACTATAGTGACAGGACCCTCTCCTGTGTTACTATAGTGACAGGACCCTCTCCTGTGTTACTATAGTGACAGGACCCTCTCCTGTGTTACTATAGTGACAGGACCCTCTCCTGTGTTACTATAGTGACAGGACCCTCTCCTGTGTTACTATAGTGACAGGACCCTCTCCTGTGTTACTATAGTGACAGGACCCTCTCCTGTGTTACTATAGTGACAGGACCCTCTCCTGTGTTACTATAGTGACAGGACCCTCTCCTGTGTTACTATAGTGACAGGACCCTCTCCTGTGTTACTATAGTGACAGGACCCTCTCCTGTGTTACTATAGTGACAGGACCCTCTCCTGTGTTACTATAGTGACAGGACCCTCTCCTGTGTTACTATAGTGACAGGACCCTCTCCTGTGTTACTATAGTGACAGGACCCTCTCCTGTGTTACTATAGTGACAGGACCCTCTCCTGTGTTACTATAGTGACAGGACCCTCTCCTGTGTTACTATAGTGACAGGACCCTCTCCTGTGTTACTATAGTGACAGGACCCTCTCCTGTGTTACTATAGTGACAGGACCCTCTCCTGTGTTACTATAGTGACAGGACCCTCTCCTGTGTTACTATAGTGACAGGACCCTCTCCTGTGTTACTATAGTGACAGGACCCTCTCCTGTGTTACTATAGTGACAGGACCCTCTCCTGTGTTACTATAGTGACAGGACCCTCTCCTGTGTTACTATAGTGACAGGACCCTCTCCTGTGTTACTATAGTGACAGGACCCTCTCCTGTGTTACTATAGTGACAGGACCCTCTCCTGTGTTACTATAGTGACAGGACCCTCTCCTGTGTCACTATAGTGACAGGACCCTCTCCTGTGACACTATAGTGACAGGACCCTCTCCTGTGACACTATAGTGACAGGACCCTCTCCTGTGATACTATAGTGACAGGACCCTCTCCTGTGATACTATAGTGACAGACCCTCCCCTGTGACACTATAGTGACAGGACCCTCTCCTGTGATACTATAGTGAGAGGACCCTCTCCTGGGAGATCTTAGCTCATATGATAAGGTGTAAAATTAGATTTTACACCTTATCATACATGCAAATGAGGGCAGATTAAAGCTACGCCCCTTCACAAGACAAGTCACGCCCCCTTCACAGACACCACCCAGGTGTACCTAGTTTGTATGAAAACATTTTGGATGCAGAGGGTGTAATAACAAATTCAATGGGTCGTATTCAGACTTAATAACGTTTGCAAACATACACATACAGTTGGCGTTTATTAGTGATCTGTGCATGTGCGCGACGGATGTTACGTATTGGATCTCTGTGCGTACGGAGTTGATTTCCACACATGCAAAACACACACGACAGGATGCAACTATACTCCGTATGTGGGAAAATACGTAATGTGGGCGGGGGAGACGTTTACACACGTACGTTCGTTGCACAGAGCAGTTAAGGTAGGGCTATGGCACGCTGAAGTCAGAGGGGCGAGTCATGGGAGGGCTTTTGCCGCGTAAGTGTGGACTTTTGCTATTCCGTGCGTTCTTAAACCACTCTTAAGTCTGAATCCGCTCCCATGTCTTTAACGCAAAATATTTTGTTTTTGCACCATATGTTCTGGCAAAAAAAGGCACCGTTTTATACCAGCCAGGTCTGAATTGGAGATCAAATCGATTGCTTCTGCCTCACCTACCTTACCCTAACCCTACCCTTCCATTACCCTAGCCCTAACCCTCTTCTCCCCACAGCCTGACCCTAAGTCTCACTTTCCCCGCAGCCTAACCCTAAGATTCCCTTCCCTTCCCTTCCCTGCAACCTAACCCAAAGACTCCCCTTCCCACAACCTAACTCTAATACTGCCCATAGACTTCTCTGTAATACTCACTTGTCCAATCCGGTGTGGCAGCGGTTCCCTAATTAATGAATGGGTAAGTATGCGGAAAAATAAATTCGCCATACTTACCCATTCATTAGTGAAAGTTTATAATTAGTAATATTTTCAAAGTAGAGAGAGCCAAAAATGAGCTTTTGGCTGCCTACGGGGGCCGCCATCAGGGGGGGACAGCCGGGACTACTGTCCTGGGCCCCCAACTCATGGGGGGCCCATCATCACTACATCACCAACGCGCAGGTAAGAATTTCCCTGAGCACTGGCCAGATGGTAACCCAGGTCCATTGGCCCCACCCACATGACATCACCAATGATATCACATAGGGGGCGGGGCCCACAACATTCTGAAGGTGGCCCTGGCTACCTGTATTTTGAAAATGGAACTTTTGTTCAGCAAAATGCATCCCTTTTTACACGCACAGACTTCCGAATACAGGAGCAAACATTTAAATGATTTACACTGGTCTCACCCCGCCTTTCGAAGGTTAGAAAACACCCCCATTTTTTAATATCTGGAACCAGTCCATAGAGAGCGGTGTGTACGGGGGAATCATTAAGCCAATTAGGGCTTTAGAATCAATGCTACTGTTTGACAAGATGTCACATCATAAGTAAAACCTTCAGTGTGTACCCAGCTCTAGTCCAAGAAGATTGGGGCAATTATTGTGCAGTGTATGGCATGGGCAGATCTGTCAGAACACCAACAAAACACTGACGCGATAATCAAACTGTTTTGCTTTCTTCAGTGTTGTAACCACCGCTAACCCACTCCTATTAGGCAGTGACATCGTACATAGGTCCAGTCCGGCAACCACATCCCTGTAGAAAGTGCATAGGCGAAGATAATGTTTTACATGCGTTAATCAAACAAATTTGGCGGTATCTGGTGGATTTACATGTCTCCAGGGCCGGCATAATGCGGTAAGCGTGGGGATGTGGTGCAGGTCGGCGGCAGGCCATCCCCCCTGCTCCCTGCTGCAGTGCACAGCTGACAGGAGGTCCCTGCTATCAGCCACCGCTGCAGTTACACAGTGCAGCTGATAGTAAGATCAGCTGCTGGGGTTTGCTATCAGGAAGTCTTCAGCTGCTCTGTGTTCCGCCTGGTAGCTAATAGCAGGGACTTACTGTATGCAAAGGACACTCCTTCCTTGTGACACCAGCGTCACTAGGAAAGAAGGAGCAGGAGAGCGCGCCACAGAGGTAGGGAAGACATCTAAAGTAAGTGAAGCAGTGAGGAAATACTAGGTGGCTGGACATCAATGGGGCATATAAAGAGGCTGCAGAGACATGATGGTGGATAATGGGGGGCTGGAGGCATGATGGGGTATACTGGGGGGTTGGAGACACATGATGGTGGATACTGGGGGGTTGGAGACA
>WWET01004795.1:46605-62270 GCA_011038615.1 Limnodynastes dumerilii | reverse complement strand
GGAAAGAGGTAACAGGAAAATCAGAATATAAACTTATTAAATGAGAGAGGAGGGTAATGGGGTATAGAGGAAGCAGTAGGGAGAGGGGCAGGGATGTAGCAGAATGCAAAACTTAAGAGGGGCACCAGTAAGTTATTACTTAAGGTTAAACTGATTTGGAATTTAGGGTTGGGGGAGCTATTTTCCCTTTTTTGCTCTTGGTACTAAAATTTCTAGCTAGGGCTCTGGAGAGGTGTATAGAGGTAGCAGTGGGAAGAGGGGTATAGAGGGAGCAGTGGGGAGAGCAGTATAGAAGAAACAGTTAGGAGAGAGGAGTATAGAGGTAGCAGTGGGGAGATGGGTATAGAGGGAGCAGTGGGAGGAGGGGTATAGAGGGAGCAGTGGGAAGAGGGGTATAGATGAAGCAGTGGGGAGAGGGGTATAGAGGGAGCAGTCGGGAGAGGGGTATAAAGGGAGCAGAGTTGGGAGAGGGATATAGAGGGAGCTGAGTTGGGAGAGGGATATAGAGGGAGCTGAGTTGGGAAAGGGGTATAGAGGGAGCAGAGTTGGGAGAGGGGTATAGAGGGAGCTAAATTGGGAGAGGGGTATAGAGGGAGCTGAGTTGGGAGAGGGGTATAGAGGGAGCTGAGTTGGGAAAGGGGTATAGAGGGAGCTGAGTTGGGAAAGGGGTATAGAGGGAGCTGAGTTGGGAGAGGGCTATAGAGGTTCGGGCCCATTGTATTAGGCTGTCCAACACTTTGATGTAGTGCTGCTTCTCTATGTTCTAAATAAAGTTAGGTGATTATGTTGAAATCCAAAAGGAGCACACTGCTTCAGGTCAATTTCCAAGTTCATTGCAGGAAGATCCATGTGACCTATATCCGGTTACAAGGGTAACAACATCTAAATTGGCAAAGATACAGCTGACACCATAATGTCGGTTGTATCATTGCCGAAATCATTAAACCAACGATAGTAAAAAAAAAAAAATATGGTTTCCTTACCTCATCCTGGTTTCTGCCCTCTGCTCCCCCCCCACTCTGTTACTGCTCTCAGCTTCAGAAAAGTGATAATTAGCTCAGACCCTCCACCAGGACCCATTCCACCAGATACAAAATACTCCACTCCTGAGCTTCCAACTGTCACTCACCTGGATTTAACGAATTAACTGATCTTTGAAAAACATGTTTTAAGTTCAACAAGGGTGGTTACCATAGTAACTGTTTCTTGTATGCTCAGAAGCTAAAATCTTGTGCCTGGTGTAATGTTTGAGGGTCTGTTAGTTAACCCTGTTGGTTCTTTAAACTTAAGTTAATTGAAGGAAAGATATTTAAGCAAGTTTGGAAGTAAAAATCCAGACTTTGATAATATTTACTAAATTCTAATTAAACTCTCTTCCTCTGTTTCTTTACAGCGGAACAGATTGAACTGCGAATCATTTCAGACTGACCGCATCTCTTGCGTGGATCGCCTACCTCAAGCCACTCGAGCGATTAGTGTCCGGACGGCCTTGATGTTTACCATGAAGGGGAGAGAGTTTTTCAGTGTTAAATGCTACGTGAAGACAGAAATAAAGGCCTGGGTGCTGTGCTGTGGAAGCTGCACTGAAGTATTTGTCATTGGCTTAGAAAGACATTTTTAATGATGGATTACATTCGTTTTTTCCCCAGAAATCCAACCAGGGCAGAACTATTGGAAACCTGTTTATACAGACTGGAGAGACTGGTGAGACCAGTGCACTGTATTGTTACCCTGCTCCTTATCAGCTGATGAACCAATCAGCAGATCCCCTCAGCAAGATGCATTGTTCTGAAACCTGTTAGGACATGCTCCACACTGCATCTAACATACACAACCCAGAGAGCTGTGTACTGTAATAACAGGGTCTACAAGTTAATTTATATTGTCCGTTCCCTGCCTCATTATGTACAGTATGGAACCTTTGTTTACAGTCTGCGTTTAAGTTGTTCCTTTGTCATGTCAGTGAATCACTGGAGTCAGTACTTGCGCCTATTTAACAATTTTGCTGTTGAATAGTTAGATCTTGTAAAGATTATGTACTGTGAGAATATCATTTTATAAATGTGGCCTTGTAATGAAGATTGTAATGAGTCCTGGGTTTATGTGCTGATACACTGGAAAGTAAACACTGGAAAAGGAACGGGACACGGTGTAAAGAATTAGGCACAAAAACTAGTCCAGTGCTCCATACCAAACAATAAATAATATAATAAATAAAATTTATTAATAGGTTCCTATATAGCGCCATCAGATAATGTAGCACTTTACAGAGAATATTTCACATTGGTTCCTGTCCCATTGGAGCTACATTCTAAGTTTCCTAACACACACACACACTAGAGTAAATTTATTCAGCAGACAATTAACCAATCAGTATGTTTTTTTTTTTAAGTGTGGGAGGAAACCGGAGCACCCGGAGGAAACACACACAGACATGGGGAGAACATACAAACTCCACACAGATGAGGCCTAGTCCGGGAATCGAACTCATGACCTCAACGCTGTGAGACACAAGTGCTACTCACTGAGCCATCATGCTGCCAAACATAACCTCAATCCAGATTTCCTGGAATAGGTCCTACAACAGGACGGAACCTCTCACAGAGCAAAGCGCTTCCGCTCTGTGGGAGGCATTTAATAGTATAGTAAGGGTTGGCTTCAGCCCTAAGGTACCATCCAGACTCCTGTATGGCCCCAATTTTATATGGTTGGTGGTGCAAAAAGCTTAAGGTAGAAATCCTTTCAAGCGCCTGTTAAAGGGTAGCAGAGGGGGGACAAGGGGGTGCAGAGGGAAGGGGAAATGCTGGAGGAGGGGACAACATTAGGATGGAAGGCCCTGCTCAAGTGAGCTAACAGGTTAAGTGGGATGGATGGACTAACAGGAGACGGTAGGAGGGGGAGGAGGACACTGCTGGTGTGAGCGCTGGAGGAGAGGACAGAGAGAAGGGAATAGAAGTAGAAGGTAGTGAGGATGTTAAGTGGAGGAGGGGTAGGCTAGCCTGAACAGGTGCTTTTGAGTGAACACTTGAAGACCTGCAGTGTAGGGAAGAAGCTGAATTGAAGGAGGAGGTCAATGGAGNTTGAAGAAGGAGGTCACACCAATGCAGTGGAGCAGCGCAGGAGAAGTCCTGTTTACAGGTGTGAGATGTGGTGATCAGTTGGGAGGTCAGACAGCGGTGGGTGGGTGGGTGGCAGAACGGAGAGGACGGGAAGGGGTGTGCATGGAGATGAGGGAGGAGGGGAGGAGAGGCAGGAAGCAGTGGATGAGGAGATGGCATTCAAGGTCAGGGTTAGGAGTTTAAAGAGAGCTCTGAAGCGGATAGGAAGCCAGTGGAGGGTTAACATAAAGGAGAGGTAGAGCGGCGTGAGAGGAAGATGAGCCTGGAATCAGCACTGAGTATAGATTGAAGGGGAACGTAAGTCCCCACCACAAAAGCTGTCTTTTAGAAATAGAGACAGCCGAAAACGTCTCTATCTCAAATAGGCAGCATTTTACATTTTATTTTTAAATGAGTATATGCGATCGGCCTATCATTTTCATAATCCCGTCGTACCTGCAGGCACCCGCTGCCCGCTGCAGACCCTGACGAGGTGAGAAAATTTAAGGTTAGGGTCATGGAAGGGGAGTCTTGGGGTTAGGTTGTGGGGAAGGGAGGGTTAGGGTCAGGCTGAAGGGTTGGGGTCATGGAAGTAGAGTCTTAGGGTTAGGCTATAGGGGAGGGAATGTTAGGCTTCAGGAAAGGGCGGGTTAGGTTCATGGAAGGAGAGGGTAAAGGTGAGAATTAGGGTAAGGGTTGGGGTTAGATTTAATGCTTCCCACCATTGGAGCACTATGTCCGGTGCTCTGGGTATCAATTGCTTTGCCTCTTCGAGAGGCAATCTGGCTGGGAGAGAATGGGTCTTTCAAAAAAGGGCAGTTTTCAGCAGCGAACCACACCTGGCGAGATGTATGAGCAGAGAGTGGGCGGTGAGCTAGGTTTGGAAACAGAGAAGGTGCGGTCAGAGAGATAGACAGAAAACCAGGAGAGAACAGTGTCCGTGAGACCTAAAGAATAGAGGGATTGAAGCAGGAGAGGATGGTCAATGGTGTCAAAAGCAGCCAACAGATCAAGAAAGAAATAGTGGCCCTTGGATTGGGTGGATAGCAAGTTATCTGTGTTTGTGCGGCTGTAATGCCGGTGGAGTTCTACAAGCATAAGCATCACCAGTCATGCCGGCAAAACGGTTCATTTAACAATCAGTAGTGATTATAATGCTGGAGCAGCACTACAAGAACCAGCATCCCCATGGCTGCAAATATAAATATTTAGCAGTGGTTTTTCTACATAATCCATGCAGTCCTCTAGATACTTTATTAAATAGGACCTCTGCCATCTGGTATCGCACTTGGTTAAAGAAAATGTACGGCTGCTACCTCCTGACAAGCTTGCCCAGGTGCCCCGAGTACCACCAGACAGTGGTTCGAGTACTACTGGTAGAGAACTCTTGCTCTAATTCACAACTACATTCCATCAACACCTCGTAACCAGTCACAACAGCGCCATCCTCAGCTGCAAAATGTACATTTTGTAAAGACTTCCATACTGAGCTCCATGCTGAGAGTCATGCCGGGAGCGAGAGCTGATAACACAATTAACTTTATCTACTTTAAGTATGTCTAATATTTTATAATGGTTTCTAAGCCCGTGGGATGGAAGAACGGATGAAAAGAGATATAAGCTTTCCAAATGCAACAGGTACTATAATATTAGTTAAGGCGAATGTAAACACGGAATCCGGCCCGCCGTGATATTTTCCGTGTTTCTCCAATAACAGCGCTGTGTATCTGTACTATGTCACATGATGTCTTATGACACAAGGGTAGCTGTGTACAAGAAGCGGACGCTGAGAGCTTCCCGCTGAGATCTGAACTCCAAGTTTATTCAGATGTTGGAATGTTTTGGTAAAGAGATTTGTTATCCATTGTATTTACACACATAACATACATGAAGAGGACAAGACAAAGCAGCCGCAGTTTAATAAGAAGACGACATGTGTGGTTGGGGGTTTTACGCTATGCTGCATCCTGTGAATTCTTCCTTTTGATGGATAAATACTCGCTGGTCAGAGATGGGGAAACAAAGTCTTCCCCTGAAAGTGTTTTGTTGTGATAGAAACTTCAATCATGACATCAGTTGACACATAAACCTTTAGCTTGTTTCATCTTAAAGGTGCTTCAGTTGTTCCTTGGGACAAGTCTAAAAAAAAAAATACTTTTTTGTTGTTGTTCAAGGACACTTTGAAGGCACTGTGCTCTGTGCTGCTGGAGACCCTGCTCCTTCCACTATATAACTCTCAGTCTGTGTCTTCCTGCTGCCTCCATTCCCCGCCTCACATCACTACTCTGTCCTGCTGAGACCCTGCTCCTTCCACTTTATAACTCTCAGGGCCAGATTTACTAAGATGCTGGTTTGGAAAAGTAGAGATGTTGCCTATAGCAACCAATCAGATTCTAGCTCTCACTTTGTTTTTATACTAGAGAATGTCAGCTAAAATCTGATTGATTGCTATGGGCAACATCTCCAATTTTCCAAACCCGCAGCTTAGTAAAACTGACCCCCAGTTTGTGTCTTCCTGCTGTCTCCATTCCCCTCCTCACATCACTACTCTGTACTGCTGGAGACCCTGCTCCTTCCACTATATAACTCTCAGTCTGTGTCTTCCTGCTGTCTCCATTCCCTTCCTCATATCACTACTCTGTAATACTGGGACCCTGCTCCTTCCACTATATCACTCTCAGTCTGTCTTCCTGCTGCCTACATTCCCCTCCTCACATCACTACTCTGCATTACTGGGACCCTGCTCCTTCTACTATATAATTTCAGTCTATGGCTTTCTGTTGCCTACCTTCCCCTCCTCATATTACTACTCTGTACCTGATCTAGAAATTGTAACAGGCTATTTCCATATGACACTAACAGAAATAGCCTGTAAGTATGCACGGTTCATGCACTTTAGTGTCTGCACAGGGGGCTGGCCCAGTCACCATATGTATGAGTTATGCATAGCGGGTGGGAATAGCTATGCTAATCGTACAGTCACCACGATATTGAGTAACTGAATAGGAAATAAGTTGGGTTTTAGCAAGTGCTGACATCGCCCTAAGTATATGCAAATGTGCTCCCATCACGTGGAATAGAGTCAACCCCTGGATATTCTGTCCATATCTACATTAAAACAGGCTACTATCCTACAGACAAACTATATTATCAACATGTAACAACACTGGTCACAATATCAATACGCTACATGAACTTGATACAATATAATGGAGATCCATATGGCAGAATGATTGGAGATTTTTATACAGTATAACTTAGACGTGAAACCATCTATCAGAAACAAAACACAAACAAGTGACTTACATTTGACTTGGTAATTTTAGTGCAGTTTATTTTTATACATTTAACTGGTTAGACTGGAATCTCCTGCTTTTGGCTGGTTAGACTGGGGGCTCCGGGTCTTCCGAATGATTTTCATTTCCTTTATTTAGTGACACTGCAGACACACGTCCACAGTCTTTAAAGGTAAGTGTCACGTGGTTCCATAGGATTCACTTATTCTCCTGAGCCGATATTCACAATAATGCAGCCAACGCACCCAATAAAAACCCTCAATGAACCAATGTGATTCACTGAAAGGTAAGTAAGGCATAAGCAATAGTTTGCCCAGCCACTTCCGAACTGGCTGGGAGAGAACGGCCCTGTTGAATTAGGGCCATTGGCAAAGGGGACCCACATTCTGTCTCAAGTTAGTAATAATGTGGTATCTGTGTCATTTATGTCTGAACTGAAAAAAAAATTGCAAAGAACAACTATGTAACACGATTGAAACAATCGTATTACATAGTTGTGCTTTGCTATTTTTTCCCCCTAGGATACCACTTTTCAATTGTTACAATTACATAAAAAAGTAAAAAAAAATATTAGCAGCTCCAGTATAAGCAGAAAACATTCCCAGAAGCCTCTAGTGTTGTTATAATTTAGTTAGCCAACACAACTCCATTATGAAGTTAGGTATGTAATTGTTCACAGCCAGGCATGCCCCTTATTCAGATACAATATAAACTTCCTACCACAGCAATACACTTCTGTTGTTGTCTGCAGGGGAAGATTGACCGCAGGACTTAAGCTGCGTATACACTGCATAAAAATTGGCCACAATGCAATATAATAATATGCATTACACTGATTAATGCATACACACTACACACTATTTACTGGTCTCTTTACCAATTGTTCCTCTGACGTGATCAGTACATTTTATGCTGTTTAAAAGAGCTGATCAAACGATGCAATGAACTTTGTAATGATATAACTTTAAAGTGGAAGCGTACACACGAACATGGTATCATTCCAAGCACTCATTTAATGTATGTTTGCCACAATAATCATGTATAATTAATAGCTTATATGTATATAGGATCTGTATAGAATGAAGGTCACTAGAATGCTCTCTAAAAGGGGGTGGCAGTGACTAGGCTACACTCTGTATTGGGAGGTGAACACTAGGATGCTGTCTGTATTGCTATTTAATAGTTCAGAGAAGGGATAACAAGAGCCTACATTCAATAAGTATTATAAAGAAACACTGCCACAGTTTAAAATATATATCATGCCCGCCACCATTCAAATACCCTCACTGATTTTACATAGAAATCTCTGAAGAACGAATTCAAAAATACAAAAAAAAAATTTAAGTAAAATTAAAAGGCCCAAAGAGGAATAAAAACAGAGAAAGTACTTGGTTTATAAACAAAATGTCATTTTTTTTATTGCAACAAAGAAATACAATATGTTGGAAGTCTATTTTTTTACTGCATTTAAAGTAAATAGTCCATCTCTTATCCATAATGGTCACATTCTAGCATGGAGTCAAGGCGGCCATGAGCAACTCCATTTTATAGACAAAATTCCGGCCCTCCATTTTGTTCCACTGAACTTCCTTGAACGGCCCTCGCAGGTAGTGCCATTTGTTATCCTGTAACACATCACTCTTGGGGAGGTCTTTACACTGAGAGCGTGGGAACTGCACCATGACTTTGCAGCCATTTTCAGGCCCGTTTCGAACTGTTCAGAAAAGGAACACAAATGAAAGAAGATTCTGTATTATGTACATAAGAAAACCCCAGAGAAACTGAATATATGTGGACATTTATAAATGAACAGGATCATGATGCTTCATCATAATAAATGTTAAAAACCAAGCCTCACGGTCAATGCAACGCTGATTAATATTAATTGCACATATAAACACACACACAACTACAACAGACATGTCTCGTGGCTCCATCAACCAACAAAGGGAAGCAGTTCGGCGATCATTGCTGAAAAGGGCCTGCTTTCAGCCGCTAGGAAAACTGGGAGCTGGAGACACATAATGGGGAATACTGGGGAGCTGGAACCATATGAATGTGGAATACTGGGAGCTAGACACACATGATGGGGAATACTGGGAGCTAGACACACATGATGGGGAATACTGGGAGCTAGACACACATGATGGGGAATACTGGGAGCTAGAGACACATGATGGGGAATACTGGGAGCTGGAGACATGATGGGGAATACTGGGAGCTAGAGACACATGATGGGGAATACGGGGAACTGGAAAAACATGATGGGGAATACTGGGGAGCTGGAGCCATATGAATGCAGAATCCTGGGAGCTGGAGAGCCATGATGTGAGATACTGGGAGCTGGAGACACAATGGGCAATACTGGGGAGTTGGAGCCATATGAATGCAGAATAGTGGGAGCTGGAGAGCCATGATGAGAGATACTGGTAGCTGGAGACACATAATGCAGAATACTGGGAGCTGGAGAGCTATGATATGAGATACAGGGAGCTGGAGACACATAATGGGGAATACTGGGGAGTTGGAACCATATGAATGGGGAATACAGGGAGCTAGAGACACATGATGGGGAATACTGGGAGCTGGAAAAACATGACGGGGAATGCTGGGCAGGCAGCATGAGACACTATTTTTCTTGCGGGCCACACAACCTTACACTTTGATTATTTGACCCAATCGGGGTTTTGCGTTTGACATGCCTGAACTACAACACTGCAACGAGCAGTCCAGGAGTCTACAACTACAGCAATCACATATATCTGATAAGCCGTTCAAGCAGTCTATGCTTGTAATCCAGCCCTATGGAACTGCACATTGAGAACGATCAATGATAAGAAGCACTCTGTATCTCCCTAGAGTCAGACAACCTACAAACTATTGTTGTAAATACATTAGCAAAAAACAAACAAATCCATGTTTCAGCACAAACTCCTGTCCCGGATGAATTGCACACAAGTGCTTTTAGATATTCGTCATAGAACGTGGATGTGAGAAGTAAGATGGCAGTATTAATGGAAAGCATAGTGGTGTAAACAGAAACATATTAAGTGATGGCAGATAAGAGCACACAGCCCATACAATCTACCCCAGTTTATTTTTTTTTTATTTTTTTTTAGGGGCTTCTCAACCCTATTCAACCCTCAATTTAGTTTGAGATTTAGGATGTCCTTATATTTATCCCAAGCATGTTTACACTGCTCTGTGTCTTCCTCTACCACCTCATAGTGGAAGATGTTCCACTTATCTATCACCCTTTCAGTGAAGTCATTTTTCTGCACATTTCCTCTGAATCTACCACCCTCCAGTTTATATTGATGTCCTCGTGTTCTATTACACCTCTTTATTTAAAAAATAACCCCCTCCTGTAACTGTTTAAACCCCTTGATATATGTGAAAGCTGCTATCATATCCCCCCCTCTCCCTTCTCTGCTCCAAGCTATACATGTTTAGTTCCTCTAGCCTTTCTTGGTATGATATGTGACACAGGCCATGGACCATTTTAGTTGCTCTTCTTTGCAGTCTCTAATGTATTTATGTCTTTCTGGAGATATGGCCTCCAGAACTGAACGCAGTATTCTAGGTGAGGTTGTACCAACGATCTATAAAGGCGCATCACCTCTCTCTCTCTGCTACTAATTCCTCTCCCTATGCAACCAAGCATGTGACTTCCCTTTCTCATTGCTTTGTTACATTGCTTGGCTACCTTTATATGACACAAAATAGTGACTCCCAGATCCATTTCTTCCTCAGTAGTTTCTAATGTAGAGCTGTTAATGTTATACTAAGCTATTGGGGTTTTGAGTCCCAACTGCATGAGTTTGCATATTCGTTTGCATATTCTTTTGCATTAATCTGTAATTGTCACGCTCTTGGCCGTTTCTATAGACTACCTAGATCCTCATATATTTTGTGTACCCCTCCTGGTGTGTCTACCTCGGCATAGGAGGATAACTGGCCATTTTCATTCTGAACAAAGAACCTGCACTTTACACCCGCTCTGACTGGGTCCAGTCCTGCACATTTAAGTCAAAAAATAGGAACCACATTTGGAGCCAGATTTACTAAGCTGCGGGAACCTATAGCAACCAATCAGATTCTAGCTCTCACTTTCCTATTACATACTAGAAAATATCAGCTACAATCAGATTGGTTGCTATGGGGAACATCTCCACTTTTCCTTTCCCGTAGCCTGGTAAATCTGTCCCATGGAGCACACTTTTACCAATATACAAAATCTTTTCAGCCACAGTAATATTAACAGTCCGGATCGAGGTTTCGTTTCACTGGGACCTTTTAGAAAGCAGCGCACGCACAGGCCCCACTCTCCAAGGACAGATTTGGAACCAAAATTCCACCCTGGTTAAAAAACCGAGTGTGGGACCTATCCCAGAAGAGCAAGTGCTCTGTGGGACAGATGCAAACACTGTAGTTCAGCCGTTATATACTATCCAGACTCCCAAACTACCCCGCTGTTACATGGGGACGATGTGGAAATCTTATGGTAGGGGTCATTCAGCGCAAATCCTTATGAGTCTGTGGAATTTTTGGAATCGGCCAGAGCCCTGACGGCAGTGGTAGCGGAGATCAATCCGGTCCAACCGTCTCCATTTCTACCCGCTCATCAATAACTAAAATCAAGCAGTATTTGAGGGTGCAGATATGTGACTGGATCAGAGTGTAGTGGTGGTGGGAGTCTATGGTTGGGGAATAGGTTTAGACTATGAGGCACAGGGGATTCACTGATATAACAACGTCCAAATACTGGGTCTGGTAGCTAATAATGGAGGTGAAATCCACGTACCTGAAACGGTGTAATCCCCATTCGGAGAGGCCACCGTAATGGCCGATGCGTTGCCAATGCTCTCTACGGGTCCCAGGCCTACTTGGTTACTGAAGCTTAGAACGTGCCAGCCCATCACTTTGGCGAGTTGCTGAACAGCCAGGACCTGGTGCTGAGACATCTGAGACCAAACAACAGGAGATGATGATGAATAATCCCCTCACGTCATGTGACCGGCTGCACAGATATTGCCCTCTGATAGATATGACACTTAGGCCACTGCTGTGTGACTACAAGTGTCCCAAACTATTCCAGCACTTTCAGAATAAAGTCAATTTAAACACCAAATAGAGATATATGTGGTGCAATATCAGCAATAGGTGTGTGCAAACAAAATCAAACCCTTAAAAACAATAATAAACGTTTCACATCGTTTTTAAAAAACTTGTCATTTTGTTCACACTTATTCCTGATCAAATGCCACAGAAATCCAATGATGCTACAAGGTCATTACCCACAATGCTTCAGTGGCCATAACAGCACCATTAAGGAAACATGTCCACTTTTATATTTTAGCATATAAAGGCAGAAATACTCTCCTCAGCGGTACCTTATAGAAGTCACTATTGGTTGTAAATCTGAGATAAATTCCTTTAAACAACCTTTTAGAGGAATGATCACGAATCTGGGATTTTGTGTTGGACTGAACTAGGACGTTCTGAGCCTGATGGAAAGTTGGGCGTATTTTAGTAAAAATGCGTTTGCAACACATGTGAAATTAACATTCAGTGACAAGCTATGTGTACGCTTTGTACAGGCTGTCTAGCACTGGTACTGTGTGCATACATATCGCTTCAGGGTCAGGCAGGTAACAGCAGTGTCTCACTTGTGTATTATTCAACTCAACATTTCAATGTAACTTGTATGTGTGTGCAACCCAGCCTCTGCCATGCACAGTGCTAAAACCTGTTCACATGTGCTAAAAGCAGCTTAGTGTGCACATCTCTAACACAGGGGCTTCAGTTGTTCATCCACCTGCAATCAAGTTGATTTAATTTTTCTTACCCCATTTGGATGCAACACACCCAGCACTATGTACATCCCCCACACAGTCTCAGTCTCTCCAATGTGTAATCGCTAAGTTTAATTTTACGTATGAAAGTGATGAAGTGCATATACACCAAGATGTCACCACAGTAAGGCCTACTGATATCTCAACATGAAGAAGAACGGAGAGTCTGTGTTCTACACTGGCTCACTCAGAATATAGCAAATGACTGTAAAAACACGACCCATGATTCGATTCTCCATTTTATGCATGTGAAGGGGAGAACGCACATGATGACAGCAGCTTAGGCTGCACCTCTTCATAACATTGGACTGGACCCAGACGTTAGGTTCCACTGCCCTGCTCAGAGCTCTGGAAGCTGTATCCAGCCTACCATGTTGGGGGCGAAGGGAGGCCACTTACCCAGATCCAGAATCAACCACGAGTCTAAGACAAATGCAAAGTGCGAGTGTGCAGCCTCAGGATCCAGCCTATCCGACGGAGTGATGGGCCAAGGCGCCATATGTATAGTGAGTATACATGGTGGGAGGTATTTATATTGTGCAATAAGGGCGTGGGATTGCTATGGGACCTCCAAAGAGGAGTTCTGGATCCAGACCAAAGTTCTGAACAATGAATTTTACCTTAAATTTCCGAGCCATTCTCACGTAAAATGCCTTTATAGTACCATTTTTATATATCCCACTTTGTTCACATGATGTATATGTCCTGAGCCACTGTCAGATAGACGTCTCTACTGGAAGAACGCTGCGCACGATTTACTGGTGTTTTCCACTCGCAAAAAGAGCCGAAAATGTCTGGACCAAGTCCATTATTTCATAAAACGTGCCGAGTAATAACGTACCCGTGTGTTGTATTGTTCCCCTGCACAAAGCCTAAAGCAGATGCCTCGCACACAGCGCAGCCTGGCAGAGGTGTAGTATGTGTGTCTGTGTTTCCGATTGGTTGCTTGCTTCCTTCAACAACTCAGCTTAATAGAGTTATAAAAATATTAACTGAGGTGAGTGTCTGCACTGTAGAGGAACACAGATTGTACACTCCAATGGTAGCACAGACGGATGAACACCATTAAACAGTTTCTGGAAGGAGCACGTGTGGTCACTATAGTAATAACTTGTTCGTTATAACCAGCTGAAAGACGCCTATAGCAGTGACAGAGAACATACACATCCCAATCCAGCAGTCAGGGGAGATCAGAGTAAGAGGGGCACCTGTGACAGAAGGAAGTCCTGCAGCTCTTGTTCCTGGTGAGACAGGGTAATGACTCGGCCATCTCTGTGGACAACTCGAATCTGGTCAACCCCAATATTCAGCTGCAACTGAATAGACCTGAAGAAAGCAAATGACAAATAGTACATGAAACAGAAATGGCATTGTCCTGATACAGTAATAAAAGCATTGCATAGTACACCATAACACATCTGGGCACACACTTGTCCAATCCTCCTCAGATCCAACTCCAGACCAGACTGTTTACACAATCCTACAACAGACCAAGGTTGCAGATACAAAACCCAATCCATGATACATATATGTCCAACCTTACAGCAGACCTCCGACCTGTATCTGCTGAAAGCATCTGCTTAAAGGATCCTGTCACTGTACATACTGTTACAATATTCGCTCGGTCGCCCTCAAAACAAGTGCTGTGTGAGGACAGAATCGGGATAAGAAATGGACAAAGCAAACGTGTACACTCTTATAAATTAGATGGGTGATTGGAAGTCAGGTCTCCTAATTTTTAAATAACATTAATAATCATTTGTATTGACCAGTCCATCAGGAATGGATGCAACGAGCACTCATATGAGCTAGCACACTTATAGAGTCTGGCCAATTGCATGGTATGAGGTTGGATTGATAAGTGTGTACCCAGCTTAAGAGACGCAGCTTTTCTGAACCAAATCCTTCCTATACAAATTGCAGGCTTCCCATTGGAAACATTGCTCTCATAAAGGCTACAGCATCGTGTGAATTACAGACTTAGGGCTGGATCCAGACTTCAGTAAGTGCTTGAAATGAGTTACTCCTGGGCTAAACCATGTAGATTGCAGGGGGAGTCAAGGTAATTGTATTCTTTGCATGCAGGGATATATCTTTGAATTGCTTACTGCACACAGATACTGACCAGCTTTACTATTACACTGTTATTTAGACTTGGGCTGGGAAATATCACCTCTCAACACTAGTACTGTTTGCAACAGATGAAATATGACTCCCCTGCAATCAACATGGTTTAGCCCAGGTGTGACTTTAAGTTCTTATTTTAAGAAGATTCTTAAGTGTGAATCAGGTCCTTAATTTCAAGCTCCTTCTTAAGTCTGGATCCAGCCCTAACTTTGTAACAAACAAAAGACAGACATTAGTGATATAAGGTGTCCTGATGTAAATAAAGGAAGACACAAATGCAGAGTATCAAGAGGGAAAAAACTCTTATTTATAGAGAGAGGTGACACAGAAGTGTAAGGAAGCAGGACATATTTACTGGCACGTAACTAGTCTGTGAAGACATTGTGGGTAGCGGTTAGACCATCTAGGTACTTGCAAAAAAAATAAACATAGGTTACGTTGCACAATGTAGGTCATAAATAAGGTTAAACCACAGGTGCACATTACTAATGTGTGTCATGTACGAGAGTCACTCACTTGCAGATCTGCTCATAACCTTGTGAGGTTATTAAGACTTTCACACTGGACTCGTAGACATCATTGATGCTTGACCAGTGGGCTTGGATTTGAGGGTCTTCAATTCGGCTGGCTAGGTTGTCAATGGTGCGGGCTGCCCTATAAAACAGTAAGATGGAAAAGTAACAGACTGGAACAACTCCATATTACAAGCTTAGAAACAGGGCTGGCGTCATCAAATGCGGGGCCCGGGACCCAGCCGTGGTGCCCCGCTCCCTAGGTGCCTTCACATAGGACGGCTACTGAACAGCGCTGAGCAGCTAGCATCGGCGGTAGGATGATAGGATACTGATATCTGCTGCTACAGAACTAGGTAACTATCAGCAGGCCCCCATCAGGTCCGGGCCAGGGACAATAGTCTCGGCTGCCCCCCCCCCTGATGGCGACCCTGCTTAGAAATATTATACATGAAGTATACATCCTAAGTGAACCCACATTACCATGGCAACCATACACAGAAAATAAAGAAAAAGACAACATAAAAACGAATGTAACTTCTCAATCCAAAAAAAAAATATTCTTATACTACACAAAGTAAAGATCTTTTAATAACTAAATAAATCTAAAAATTATTTATTTAAAATATGCACTATTTGCTTAAAAAGTCTTTGGGGGAATTATTTTATTTTTATTTATTAGCAGGTTTTTATATATCAGCTTATGTAGCGCTTTACAGAGAATATTTTACATTCACATCAGTCCCTGCCCCAATGGAGCTACATTCTAAGGTGTAC
>WWET01004795.1:6221-25330 GCA_011038615.1 Limnodynastes dumerilii | reverse complement strand
GGAGGCACATGATGGAACGTACTTAGGGAGAGCTGATACTTTGCAGGACGCCCATGCACAAACCCTGGCAACACAGGGACCCCCCCCCCAGCGGCGTAGGGACCGCCCCCAGCAGCGTAGGGACTACCCCCGGCGACGTAGGGACCGCCCCCGGCGACACAGGGACCTCCCCCGCTGACGCAGGGACCGCCCCTATGCTTTTTACTTTTCTCCCTGAAATGACTTTTCAAAAGTAGGAAACCATGAATTGTATCTTATGTATCTTTGTATAATACAGATTAATCTAATGATCGAATCATTTTATAATAAAAAGAAACCTTAGGTCACGCTTGCGTCTATTACCCAGAGCTGCGGCTGTGCACAGCACAACGGGCGGCCGCGGTTCTCTGTGAGACCTCTCTGAGTTAAAATACAGCTGCTCATGGAATCTTACATTTCTATGAGCAGCTGTATTTTTACTCAGAGCTGTCTCACACTCAGTGCTAGAATTGCCGGTATGCCATAACGCCACGAGCATTGTATGTATGTATATATGTGTGAATTATAAGATTCTATGAGCGGCTGTATTTTTACTCAGTGCGTGCTCACAGAAGTGCAGGTATATACTGCCGTATAGCATACCTGCTCACTTCTCCTGTGCCGCACTGCCGCTGGAAACCACTGACAGAGTGGGCTGTGCTATGCACAGCCGCAGCTCTGATCAGAGCAGAGGACACAAGCGTGACCTAAGGTCACACGAGTGTCATTAGCCTGCAGAGAGCGCGTCGCGGGGGAGAGAGACGGAAGACACAGGAAAGGTAAGTTTAATAAAGAGCTCTTTTAGAAAGTAGTTTGGGGATGGGGAATTTGGAATGGGGGAGTGGGAAGCTGCGGTGAGCCAATCAGTGCTCACTGCATCACTGCACCCAGACGCCCCTGTGGTGCCCAGGGTGTATTACAGCGCGGTGGCGAGCCAATCAGGACTTGCCACATCACCACTCCCATCCACTTCTGCAGCGTAGTATTTAAACTGCTGCGTGGGCTGGGAGCAGCAGGTTGTGGCCGGAAGAGGCCAAAAATAGAAGGCAGAAGACAGTCTGCAGGCGGAGGACATCGAGGCCAAAGCTCCCAGGAAGAGGAGGGAGCAGAAGAAAAGGGCCAGAAGCGGGCGAAGTTGGTGGAAGCCTGGCCATCACTGGGAGGTGGCCAACAGAAGAGGAGGAGGAATGTACCCCCCGCCCCAGAAGAAAACAGCAAGGGAGGCAGTGGAGTTCCCATTTGCAAATGAGCTAGGCCTCCACTGTCTCCTATCCTGCATGACGAGGTAAGCTTGGGCACTGATTAGCCCTGCTTGACCACCAGGGAGAAAGTCACTCCTCCCCTGGGCAATGAGCAATACCAGTGTTGGGCCCTTCTACCCCACACAGCCATCCCCAGGCAATGAGTAGCACCCCGTGGGGCCCTGGTAAGTGGACCAGAAGTGACCAACACCACTGCTGCCATGGACATTAGGCTCTATAGTGTAATAGGTTACAGGCCTTATTAGGTAGAGGGGCACTAGGCCCCTGTATAACAGGGCATTAGGCCCTATAGATAGTTGTACAGTAACAGGGTACTAGACCCTGGGTTAGGTACATGCATTAAGCCTATTTTGATTAGTATGTGTATGCTAGGCCTCGAGTTGGTTAGAGGGCGCTAGGCCCTGGTTGGGTTCAGGTGCCTGACCTGTCTGTTAAGTTGGACACTAGATCCATGGAGGGCGATAGGCCCTGTGCTGTTTAGCAGGTGCTAGGCCCGGTACTTGGTCTGGAGGGTGTTAGACCTTTGGTTAGCAGGGCGCTAGGCCGTGGGACTGCTAGGAGCTAGGCTCCTGGAAGGTGGGCGATAGGCTCTGGTTAGGCCACAGTGGCGCAAGGCCCTGGCACGTAAGTATGTCTTGATTAGGCTCTAGTGATAGGCATCCACAGGTGGAGAAGACGAGAAAGAACCACCCACAGGTAAGTTTGGTCCCTTGGAGGAGTGATGGCCAGTGAGAGGTTCGTCAATCAAGGTGACAAGCTTTTGTGGTGAGTATTTTTCCATTTGTTTGTGTGCCCCCATCTCCTACGGGTGCGTACGGAACCTGTAGGCGTGGGTAAGGTTCTGTCCGCTCACCAGTGTTTGGCGAAAAGAGGGTGTCTGAGGCCTTGGCCAGTGATGACCATTTCCTCACCTGTGGCCTAATGTCTCCATTCTCTCCCACAGGTTTTCCCTGGGTGCCGGCAGGATATTAAGTGTGTTATTTCCTTTGCAACCTTTGAGAGCTTCACACCTGGGCCTGGGGGAGGAACAGCGCGTCTTCTTCATCGCCTAGGTCTGTTTATATTTCAGGACGCCAGTATACCACCTGTTACAGTATAAATAATAAAACACACCAGAAGATGGCGCAATAACATAAAAAAAAAGCAGCCTTAAAAAAATATCAAAATACATTCCACTACATATATGTGCAAATAGGAGATATGAAGGGTGATTTCTTTTAGTGGGCACTAAATGATAGAAATAGGTGGCAAAATATATATCAAAAATATATATATACACACAAAAAAAGGATTAAATTAATAAATGTCTCTAAAAGTGATATGATTAAAAGGTGAAAATACAAAAAATACAAAATTCAAAAAAAAGTCCAAAGTTAAATGTAAAAAGGAAAAAATCCACCAGTAAATTTGCACTTCCTCACTGTACAGCACAGCGAGAAGGAAGATGCAGCAGAAGCTGTGATTATTCAGTTAACACCCAAACAATACAGCCGGGAGACGAACGGTCCGATCAACTTTTCTACCACCACAAGTCTGCAAACCTGGTACTCTTTTTCCAATACTTGAAATTGCATATTTAACATAGATTGACTTAAGTTTTCATCAGTACTTCTGACACTTTCGAGACTTTATTGAACAGAACAGTGGGAAAACGCTATTTCTCTTAAGTGATAAACTATTGGTATTAACAGCATATTGTATCAAGGACAATTGTAACATCATTGTTTACTAATACTTGACAGTGGCTGGTGGCTTATCGCATACTTGCATATATATATTTGCGCAAATATGTGTAACGAACATTTCTGTGTTTTATTTTACAGATAGACGGTATAGTCTGTTACTGGTTTATGGCAGTGTGCTGGGGCTATTTTTCCCTTTGTTTCTGTGGCTAGCAAACTAACCCCCTGCCTTTCATGCACCTGTTTACATTTACATATAAATTGATTGAGCAGCTTCCATTCTGTGTTTATTCTCTGTGTTCATGTCTGGGAGCAGCAACTGAGAGGGGGAGTTGTTCCACAGCAGCCATTTTGGAGACTGTAAGGGGTGTCTCCTAGGTAAGTTGGCTCTCAATTTATAAACATATATATGTGACCCAACATTGGGACTCTCATTGTTAGAGTTAGGACCACCATATACAGGCAGAAAGGCCTTGACAGTGGCTGGTGGCTTATCACATATTTGCAAATATATGTAACGGACATTTCTGTGTTTTATTTTACAGATAGACGGTATAGTATGTTGCTGGTTTATGGCAGTGTGCTGGGGCTATTTTTCCCTTTGTTTCTGTGGCAAGCAGACTAATGCCTGCCTTTCATGCACCTGTTTACATTTACCTATACATTGATTGAGCAGCTTCCATTCTGTGTTTAATACTGAAGTAAGCACAGACTTATCATTCACATTTATAATGTATTAGAAACTGGTTGCATGTTTATATATTTTTTGACAAATGATACCAAGGCCCAGATCCAGAACAACGCTTCTGAGCGAATTTACGCATGGCGGAGACGTAAAATCGCCTTCTGGTAAGTACTGCCAGTGGCAAACGCAGGATTTTAAAAGGGGGGTTTCCAATGCGTGTAATACATGTGAGGTATATTATCATAGCTGCAAACGTTTTGGAGCTGCCGCGTCCTGCCCAAGCGCTTCTCCTGCCCCGCCCACAATGTCATACTGCACGAGGCAAAAATTACCCCTAACATGTGTATGTGTGTTTGTTTGCTAGGGAATTAGACTGTAATGTGGCAGAGGTTGATGTGTGTAAAATTGTGAAGAGCTACTTAATATGAGGCACTGTTAGATCCGTTTGCAAATTCATTCTTAAGTGTGAATCAGGTCCACTGTGCCTACCTGAAGAATTCACATGCTATATTAATAATAATAAATTAAATTTGAGCAGATGGGCTGCAAAATATTTTTTATGTGTAAGTAGTACGCAGTAACTAGTATATCTGAAACAAATATTTTTTTAGCATCATCTGAATTTTGCATGTTAATTGCACAATTTTTACAATTTCCGCTCTAGAAAGGAGGATACTTCCACTGACATCCCTTTGCTAGTAAACAACAACCTTTCTGCTACTTCTCTGTATATTGGCCTGTAAACAGTGTAAGAATACTAGCATCTTTCTGACGTATGTCAGATGCCTTTGACACATAAGTAATGAGCCACTTTTACACAATTTTCTTTCAATGCCTTTTATTCACTTCCAGTGTTTACTGTAGTCTAGTGCACAGTCTGCTACTCATTACCTTTAGCACAATGATTCTACTACGGCTTCCATCTAAACAATTTACCAGCCCATTCAGCTCCTGAAAACAATCTGTCACATTCTCCACCATGAATAGACACAGCCATGGCAACTGTCCTTATTGTGAAGCGAAAACATGGCTGATCTTGTGACTGTCACTTTCATTATTGGCATATACACTTGATTAATTCATTATATATAAATGGACATAAAGGCAAACAACCATTTTAATTAAAGGTGGTGTAGACAGCAAACATTTATACACATAGGGCTGGATACTCAACTGAGGCCGACAGGGGGCGTACGCAAGTAATTTCCAGTTATTTCCAGATGTTCTGCGTGCGTAAGCACAAACGTTACGTATGTTAGTACTTACGTTGAAGGGGCAGACCCTTCGGTTAGAATGACTGTATCCCTCCCCATATAGGCGGGGATAGCTATGTAAATGAGGGGTTTGGGGGCGGGGGAATCCCCATTATGACTAGGTCAGCGGCGGTATTGTCGCGTAAGTGTCCAGATTTCCTACCGACAGTGGGGAGAGCAGGGGTCATGAACTCCCCACAACAAGAGCGTACCTATAGACCCTCGCACACATGTAAAGCATGTGTCAGGATCTACCCATAGTAATTTACTACCAATAGACATTGCTGGGTTATCACATTTCCTTAAGAAAAGGAATTTAAATAAAGTAAACATACCAGGGATACATTCAGTAGAATATACATAAGGTCTGTCGTGTCCATGCAAATTGAATTACTGGTAATAGCAACTGATCACTGGAATACATTTTCACTGCTAAACTCGAGAAACCCTTATAAGGGACCAAAAGATTAACTCATATGTAAATATTTTATCATAGCTATATTACATAGGCCATAAGTATGCTGGAATAGATCATTTAGGACTGGATCCTTAGATCTGATTGTTAAGCGAAAGGATCTGCAAGTAACAGATGTGTGTGGATCTGCAGTAACAGGGAGGGCTACAAGAGAAAACAAAGCAGATAAAATAGAATCCAGTCCTTATTGTGCACTATTTTTTTTTTTACTGGCTATTCTTGGTTAAAAGAATCTAATATCTCAGGATATAGTAAATAACATAAAGCCATGCACCTGGTGGCTTTCTTAGGTTGTGGTTGGCTATGGAACTGTTTTGCTATTCAGACAGGTTTTTGATATCTCTTTGGCTGTGTCACTTTGTACAGTTAAACGTTACATAGCACATACACAGATGCAATACTCATTCATTTCCCTTTTAGGCTGTCTGAAAAAATAATTGGATTCAGGTGTCTTCTGTAGCTGATATATAAATATCCATCTGAATAGAGACTGAATCCCCTACAATATATTTTACTATGAAATGATAGAAAACTAGTAGGCTGCATGTAAATTTGTTGAAGCAATATACCTTTCTATAAAGAGTGCATTAGGGGGATTTCAGTACGATGTGTTGTACTAATGTATGACATGACTGGAAACACGGATTCATTAGCTTGTGCTAATGGCACTGCTAGTGTTGCATTTATCATATGTTCCCTTACATGACATTCAAGTATTATTGTAAAGCACATTTTCTGCTACAAAATAACTAGCATTTTTACAAATTCAGAAATGCAGCAAAGCACTATGTGTGTCTCAGGTTATATCCGCAATGGCTGTTACATAGGGGCTGATACAGACCTCTGTGTGTTTTCCATACGTACTGAGATCTGGAGTCCACGCGGAAGAGGGGAGTCATTCCCTTCTCATGTGTGAAGTTCTGGACACCTACACGTTCAGAACCCTGCCTTAACTCCTCCGCACGGAATTAAAAAATAAAAAAAAATTATTAATTAAATGACCATATATAAACTCTTTCAGCTACCTTAGTAGCAAAAAGCCAGGTATAGTGCAGCAAAATGGCTTAAGTATAGATATGCACAGATAGGGTGTTACAATACAAGCACCAAAGGCATAGTACACTTAAAATAAAGATTTAGTACAATTTTTCTAATAATTCAGCATTTCATATATTGTGGAATGTGGGCCCACTCTGATTTCCACTAAAGTTCTTGTCTGAAATAAGCCACGGAGAGACTGATATAGGTATACTGATAACCTGTGTTCCACTTATCAATAGTAAAGGCTCATGGATCTCCTCGGTAAATAAAGACCGGTTGAGCAGAGATAATCCTATTGAATTTGCAACTATGTTGCTGGAAGTACAGAAAATCACAAAAGCTCAGTCAATGACCGCTCACAGCGGTTAGAAACTCACGTGTCCCCTGCACAGATCGCAGTCTAAGCCAGAGGAGGGTAATGGAGCTAGCGGGCTGTTGATGCAAGCTGCGGTGTTGTGCCCAAGCTGGACGCCGGGAAGGGTGTCTTTCACTCTCCACCTTTCTTCAATCTCCTTTTTCCATTCCTTTATATTGTGTTATTGTTTGCTCCAACATCAATGCACCATTTGATTTGTATTATGATTTCAATTTGTAAGCACTGTATGTAACTATGAGAATTCTCTTTATCATTGTTATGCCAATGTGGTGACCCTGTCCTCTAAGAATTTACAAGAATCCTTCTCTTATCAGCCAGGTCTCGGTCTGTCTGTGTCATTGCTGTTCTGTATTCTTCATATTGCTGTGTTTCTGGCACTGTTGGGTCTTGTCATTCAGAAGATCACTGATGTTCATATTATCCATTGTAAGATGCTGGTCGGAAAAGGGACTCTCTGTAATGTTACTTCTATGACTACTAAACCACTCGCCAAAATCCACGATTTAACCTATTTCTACCACTTCTAAGGAAATCCCAAAACCAAAAGGAAAACAACAACACAATTGTGCGAGTGCAAGTTTTTCTTTTATTTATTGCTGTTATGCATAACGAATTCTGGAGAATAACAGTCTATTAAGAGAGATGTTGTGCCCGTCCGTATATAGCAATGCAATTAGTACTAATACGATGTTGATTATTATTTTGTGTATCTGTACATGCCTTATAGCCCGCTAATAAGGGTCACACAGACAAGATGGCAGCTGACTAATTGCAAGAGAGGTAACGGAGGCAGATAAAAAATGGAATGGATGAAGAAGTGCACAGTTGTCCCAGCATGATGACATGTCTCAGATGAACAAAAACTATTTTCAGTTTACATTTCACCTGAACCTCAGACACAAGTTGATAAGTGACAAATTCTATTGTGCTGGGGTATGTATGCTTCTTGATTAGCTGGTGAGTTACACGTCCATTCTTACTTCCACCTCATTGACGGGGTTATTGCTCCCAATTTTCTGTTATTCCACAGCTTAACAACTATCTATATCTAAGCTATCCATGGTGATTTTCACCTTGTAGATGTTCTATATGCGCATTTCAGCGTCTTCTTCCTGGAATATAAAGAATGTTGTATAAGTAAAATAATTTGGTGTAACTTTATGTTACTTGCTATATACAGATTAGGCAGGGAGATGTGTCATGTGATTTGCGGCACATGTTTCCTCACCCATCGCAGTGACGCAGATGCAGTGCAATATACAATGAAAGTGATTAAATATACAGAGCATAGGAATAGGTGGTGGATATAATGACATGACCGTCACCCTTGTGAGGGGGCCACCACTTATGTCACATGACGAGAGGTCACATGGTTCATGTAAGTGACAACACTTGAAACGGGGGCTTTCTAAGTGACGCAGTAACTAATATTTGGAAATATAAGTATATGGAGGTAGAGAGAGAACACTTAGTTAGGTTTGATGTTCTTCATTAGGTATATTATGTGGACAGAGAAAAAGATAAAATGCTGTTTTGGACATAATATTACCAGTGCTCACAGTGTACCTGTATACAGCAGTATGGTATAACTGCACTCTCTCCGCATGTAAGCCCAACCCATTCTGACACACCCTCTCCCCTTATGTGCCATGGTTTGGAAGGTATGTGCTGCGCTTCTGTTGTGATGTGTGTAAGTGTGTGTGTGTTTGTGTATGTATGGAATGGAGTATTCATGTGATATTTGTGTGAATGGGGGAGGTCTATAGGGGATATTTCTGCAATGTGATAACAGTTTATAGAGCAGTAATTCCTTTTTACATTAAGAACGTCTCATATATTAATTATTTAATCAAAAGGAGTTGCACGTTAAAGAGGCCACTCTTAAGAAAAACAAAGAAGAAATCGTGCTGCGCTAATTATATTCAAAATAAAAATAAAATGCCAACGTTTATAACAGAAAGATATATACAAAATTTATTACAAAAAATCAACAGATTAAAACAAAGAATAATCAGGAAATCTCTGTATGAAGGACAATAAATTCAAGGTTGTAAATACGCATTCAATTAAGTCCTTCTTTTGGTATAAAAGTGCCACAGTAGGAATGGCCCTATATGAGTCTTGCAAAGCAAAGCCACAGAGTACAAATCCCAGAATAATTCAATATTAAGAACAGTCTTCAGCAAGGAACTATATTGAAACATATTGCCCGCTGATAGACAAAGTGTGGATAGGTCTGAAATAACTTAAGACTGAATTATGGACGACACATCCCAGTCTTAGTACACTCTCCAGCAAACCACTGGGAATGTGAAAAAGTTCTTACTCGCTGGGAGGCGTGTGTCTGCGCCTGTCAGCTGTGCAGATCGGTCCCGAATCTCTTGCTGACACCTCCTTTACTCCAGCAAGCCGGAGCGGATATACAGATAGAAGAATCCAAGGATTATGGGTAGACACTAAATGCTGGTATTGCTACTGCCATGCTGCAAAGTTAATCCACGTAGATTTCCCTGTTACCTCGGTGACCCGAGGCTATGGAGTGTGTGAAGTGGTCCACAAACCGCAGGTAAATTGACCACTGATAACCAGATGATGTAAAGGCTGGAGAAACAATTAAAGTGCTGAGTGCTGGATAGGCAAATAAAGGAATTCTTCTTTTTGGGTCATCTAAATGGCATGTATAGAAGGACAGACAATTTCACAGGATCCCCATTAACATTAGAAATAACTAAACCACCTGACGCGTTTCATGGCACATGGGCCACTTTACAGGTGGCCACTTCATCAGAGGTGTGTTCATGTGCTATCGGTAGGAGTTATTTAAACCTTCTTCAGAATTAGACAGAGCTGTACACTAATGAATCGTCTGTATGAACGTGTCTTACAAATAACAAATGTATCTATGCAGCAGCTGTCTACAATCTGCTGTTCAGATCGAGCTTGTGCTGTTAATAATTAAACTAATGTTAACTAAACATAATGTAAACATTGTCATATATTGCATATTTTATACCCCCACTTCTACAATCCCACCATTGGAAATTACAGTAATGATAAACAACTATATACATCTCTTTATGTGTTAGAACGTATCCATTCTCTCTGTGCTGAGCGTGGCACAGGAGCTTGTTACCATAGTGATAAATACTAACCCAGTCAGGTAGCAGCGGGGGTAAACTGATTACCCCGTCAGGTAGCAGCGGGGGTAAACTGATGTCCTCCAATCTGATGTCTGTAGAGAAAATACACAGCAGCCGTTAGACCGGTCTATACGCTATATACATCTATGTAAGTGTCACTGGGACCTATTCCTAAAGTGTCAGTGTGATACAATGTGTCCCAACAAGCGTTTCTCTTGGAGAAGACAATCATCAAGGAGAAATCTTCACTGCTACAAACACTCATTGGAAGTGACACACATGTCCTGACACATTGTAGCCATAAACCTCTTATACAGTCAGGGATTAACTGCTGATTATAGTGTTACATGAGTAAATATGTCACTGTTATGGGAGTGTTAATGTGCCACCAAGATGCCACGTTTGTGGGCATGACTTTGTTATCATCAATCCTAAGAAGAAAGAAAATACCATATATATAATACTTACAGACTACTCTGGGCATCCTCAGCCAAGTGATGAACTTGTGGATTCTGGTGAAGGAAAGAAAAGCATAAAATGAAGTCCAGTTAGTGACAGCTATTAGGAGAGGATGTGACATTACAGCCAGTGACAGATATTAAATGCAGATAAATACTAGTAGCTATGAGGAGAACATGAATGTAATGTGAAGCTATGTCTGGATATAGAGGTGTCAAAACACAGGACTTACTGCTTCAACAGCTGCCTATCAGCGGCTCTCTCCAGGTGTGCCTCCAGGGATCTGCCACTCTCAGTAGTGGCAGCTGATGTCCACCACATGTTTCCTTGTCTGTTGTTGGCACCAAACACTGCTGTCCTCCATCTTGGATCTGTGCACATGATCTGCAGCAGCCAACCAGGAGCAAGCCAGGAGTAGCACATGATCTGACTACCCAATCCAGAGCCAAGGCACCCTATATAAACCCAGAGCACTGTATCCACAGTGCCAGAACGACTTAGTCATTCAAGGAGTCTGGTTCCTGTTTATGCACTGGGAGATCTTTGTCTGCAGTCTGCTACTCAGCTTGCAGTAATCAGCCTGCAATACCAGCCAGCAGTTTTCAGCCTGTTCCAGTTAATGTCTTCTGGTCCAGCCCAGGTCAAGTCAAGTCCTGTTCCAATTCATGTCTCCTGGTCCAATCCATGTCAAGTCAAGCGTTAATCCAGTCCTGGTCCAGTCCAGGTCAAGTTTTGCTCCAGTTCAGTCCATTCCTGGTCTAGTCCAGGTCATGTCTTGCTCCAGTCCATTTTTGGTCCAGTCCAGGTCAAGTCAAGCCTTTCTCCAGTCCACTTCTGGTCCAGTCCACGTCAAGTCAAGTCTTGCTCCAGTCCATTCCAGGTCCAGTCCAAGTCAAGTTAAATCTTGCTCTAGTCCAGTTCATATCTCCTGGTATAGCCCAGGTCAAGTCCTGTTCCAGTTCATGTCTCCTGGTCCAGCCCAAGTTAAGTCCTGTTCCAGTTCATGTCTTCTGTTCCAGCCAAGGTCAAGTCAAGTCCTGTTCCAGTTCATGTCTCGTGGTCCAGCCCAGGTCAAGTGAAGTCCTGTTCCAGTTCATGTCTTCTGGTCCAGCCGAGGTCAAGTGAAGTCCTGTTCCGGTTCATGTCTCCTGGTCCAGCCAAGGTCAAGTCAAGTCCTGTTCCAGTTCATGTCTCCTGGTCCAGCCCAAGTCAAGTCCTGTTAAAGTTCATGTTTCCAGGTCCAGCCCAGGTGAAGTCCTGTTCCAGTTCATGTCTCCTGTTCCAGCCAAGGTCAAGTCCTGTTTCAGTTCATGTCTCCTGGTCCAGTCCAGGTCAAGTCAAGCCTTCAGTCCTAGTCCAATGCATGTCAAGTTTTGCTCCAGTTCAGTCCATTCCTGGTCTAGTCCAGGTCAAGTCTTGCTCCAGTCCATTCCTAGTCCAGTCCTGGTCAAGGTCAAGTCTTACTCCAGTCCAGTCCTGGTCCAGTGCAGGTCAAGTCCAGTCTTGCTCCAGTCCATTCCAGGTGCAGTCCAAGTCAAGTCAAGTCTTGCTCCAGTCCATTCCTGGTCCAGCCCAGGTCAAGTCAAGTCCTGTTCCACTTCATATCTCCTGTTCCAGCCCAGGTCAAGTCAAGAACTGTTCCATTTCATGTCTCCTGGTCCAGCCCAGGTCAAATCAAGTCCTGTTCCGGTTCATGTCTCCTGGTCCAGTCCAGGTCAAGTCAAGTCCTGTTCCAGTTCATGTCATCTGGTCCAGCCCAGGTCAAGTCATGGCTTATTCCTGTTCAAATCTCCTGGTCCAGTCCAGGTCAAGTCAAGTCTTGCTCCAGTCTAGTCCAGTTCTGGTTCTGTCCAGGTCAAGTCAAGTCTTGCTCCAGTTCAGTCCATTCTTAGTCCAGTCCAGCTCAAGTTTTGCTCCAGTTCATATCTATTCCTGGTCCAGTCCAGGTCAAGTCTTGTAATGAAAAGATACATAGATTACATAAAGAATTTACTACGCATGCGCAGTAGTAAAAAACACTAAACTATATGCTATACGTCCGGTAGTCTGAATACGGCCCCATATCCATTCTTGGTCATATGGGGCCAGATCCAGACCTATGTACAAAAGCAAAGTTACGCTAGCTACTAGCGTAATTTCGTCTGTTTGTACGTTCTGCGCATGTGCATGGCAAATGTTATGACACGTAACTCTGGGCGGCCGTAACAATGTAGTAACTATGTACGATAGTTACAATAAGCTAGCCATAACTACGCTCCAATTACGCACTGGAGGCGGAGGGAGACATTTAAATTGTACAGTATGGGCTGAGTTAGGCAGTTACATCCGTCAGGACGCTACGTACGTGTGCGGTTACGCTTTGAAAAGTTAAGGCAGGGTTTGGTAGTCGTAAAACAGCTAAATTCCGAGGGGAATGCCCGGGGGAGTACATAGTACTTACGATAGTGTAAATACGCTACGCAATCTAACATAACCATCACTTAGGTCTGGATCTACCCCATCAAGTAAAGTCCATTCTAATCCCGATCAACTCCAGTCCAGTCAAGCTTGCCCTGTTCAACTCCAGTCCAGCCAAGCCACTCGCCCCCCTTCCCCTTCCCATACCATTGTTTCTTTCTCCTTTCCGAAATGTCCCAACAGGGAGGAAAAAAATGTCGGCAACTATGGCATGGTGTAAACTGTAAGAGTCATTTTGTTTGGAGATGTACAATGCAATGTAATTTTATTATATAACTATATAAAACCTGTTAATAAATAAAATAAATCATATTCAACTATCTCCGCATTAAGCGTCTTAAAACTCTCTTTAAGAATTTGCAAAGCGACATTTTCCGCTCTATAGAACAAACAGAAAGAGAGAGTTAGGTTATGGGCATATACTATACACTATGGGCCTGATCCAGACCTATGATGGGACACTGAGCGGTTTAACGCCAGCCGCTGAGACAAATTTATACCGCGAAACCTGAATTAGAGTTCAGTGCTGAAGTTTCCCAGCTCAACTCTAATTTACACATTGCTCATCATTTTTTACGTTCTATGTGCAAAAGCAAAGTAATTTCCCTGCATGTAAAACAATTCAAGTTAATTTGCACCAATCACATTGTTTTACTCAAGTTTACACTTGAACCTGTTTTGCTCTTAAAAGAAGGTGTATGTGTAGCTATGGCTCAGCCCTTATATGATGTATGTGTCCCTTACATATGATGGTGTCATGTATTTCAGTGGGCCCATTTCCATGTACGTCAGTTACTCAGACTCTGTATTGTGAACTGTGAAGTTATTAATGGGCCGCCTGACTCTCTCTGGGGTCTTATGCTCTCATCCTGGTGGACACCAGACAACTATGCAATAAAAATGCAGCCAACAACACCAGTGTGTGATAACAGCGCCCCTCTGGGGTGTATCCCCCCGCAGCAGGGCCTAAAGACAATGTTTGCACCATCGTGATTCCAGGGGATTTCTGTCACGTTTACCAGGGAATGCAGTGCATCCAGGCGCCATGCTGGATAGGCACCAGTCATCCTCCCCGCTATGGAGACAGGAAGTTCCTGTATGAGCTGCTACAGTAGTTACATAGAGCAGTGCTCTATGTAACGGCTGCAGAAGCTCATACGGGAACTTCCTGTATGCATATGAAGGAGGAAGGAAAGAGGGACACAAATGTAAGTAAAAATGGAAAAGGCTGGAGGCATATGATGGAGAATACTGAGGGGGTGCTAAAGGCACATAATGGGGAATACTGAGGGGGGCTGAAGGCACATGATGGGAGATACCGAGGGGGACTGGAGGTACATAATGGGGAATACTGAGGGGGGATGGAGGCACATGATGAGAGATACTGAGGGGGGCTGGAGGCACATGATGGGAGATACTGAAGGAGCTGGAGGCACATGATGGGAGATACTGAGGGGGCTGCAAGCACATGTTGGGAGATACTGAGGGGAGCTGGAGGCACATGATGAGAGATACTGAGGGAGCTGGAGGCACATGATTGGAGATACTGAGGGGGCTGCAGGCACATGATGAGAGATACTGAGGGGGGCTGGAGGCACACGATGGGAGATACTGAGGGGGGCTGGAGGCACATGATGGGAGATACTGAGGGGTCTGGAGGCACATGATGGGAGATACTGAGGGGGGCTGGAGGCACATGATAGGAGATACTGAGGGAGCTGGAGGCACATGATGGGAGATAGTGAGGGGGGCTGCAAGCACATGATGGGAGATACTGAGGGGAGCTGAAGGCATATGATGGGAGATACTGAGGGAGCTGGAGGCACATGATAGGAGATACTGAGGGGGGCTGCAGGCACATGATGGGAGATAAGGAGGGGGGGGGGGCTGCAGGCACATGATGGGAGATACTAAGGAGAACTTGAGGCACATGATGAGAGTTACTGAGGGGGGCTGGAGACACATAATGGGGTAGAGTGACCCTGAACCCAGCATCTTTTTTTCAGAGTTCAAAATGTTTTTGTTGCATGCAGAAATAAAATGTAGTTTTCTCTGTAGCAGTTCATTGAATGCAACACACTGTAGTTTTTTTTATATACCTAGCATAAAGGTAAAAAACGGCATATGCAGTGTTATCTTCATTTTAACATTTATTGGGGAAGATCTTTCAGATAACTGGGAATGGCCACACACTGGTAAGAAGTGGATAATGTCAGACAATGGATTATGGGACTGAATGTGTCTGCGGCAAAAACCAAACAGCCAACTAGACAATAGAAATGACGCTTTATGGCTGCTTTTCAGCGGAATTTTCTGATGGTGATTCTCTTCACACTGTCAGTTAATCGTCCCGAAAAGCTCATAATAGGGGGATGGTGTGAATTTTTGTGCAGTGTGTGGCCAGCTTTAGAACTGTTTCTACATCTAGCCCCAATGTCAGACACATTTCATCCGGTCATTATATCAAGGAGTTCTGATGTTTAATATCATTTATCTAACTAAGGCCGGTGCTGATCCTCCCACATGTATATGAGGTGACATATAGCATTATATACAGGGGACAGTGTATATGAGGTGACATATAGCATTATATACAGGGGACAGTGTATATGAGGTGACATAGTATTATATACAGGGGACAGTGTATATGAGGTGATATATAACATTATATACAGGGGCAGTGTATATGAGGTGACATATAGTATTATATACAGGGGGCAATGTATAGTATCTAACTCTAACAATTGGGCATCCACAAGAATCATGGGGATCCACAAAAGCTGGGAAGCACTATCCAGACATGTGCACTGAACACGATGCTCCGAACGGGAAACTAGCACACTCCCTAACACTAAGTCCCAAACTCCCCCCGCATCCTTAGTCCACCCCCGCAACTTAACCCTAAGTCCCTGGCGGCGGTGCTTCCGAAAATGAATGTTTGAGTATGTGAATCGCATACTCACCCATTCATAAAAAACTATTCTGAAATGCCTCCCATTCGAAATAGGGACAGTCGAAAAGCAGCTTTTGGCTGTTCCTAATTCGCAATGACAGGATTTGCAGCGGGGACTCGCAACGCAACCAGCTACAGGAGGGAGATAATATTCACAGGAAGAGAAGTATAAGGGGGCAGCACTGACACTGCAGGGAGCAGGGTTACAGGAAATGCAGGGAAACGTGACTTCATTGAAAGGGTAGTGGATCAGTGGAGTAGTCTCCCATCCTAGGTGGTAAAGGCTAATAGATGAGAGGAATATAAAGAAGCTTATGATAATCCCTCTGGGTATAAGCTCCCATTGCTGCACGAAGGTCCCACGGGTGGGATCAGTCTTCCTTTAAAATGGGCGCAAATTGTCAGTTTGGAACAAGCGGGCGCTGGTCGACACATCCTTACTGTACATATATATAATGAACACCTACCACTGTGGTCACAAGTGTGCTCTCTCTATAGTGCTGTGGTCACAAGTCACAAGCTTATGATAAGCAAAAGGATTTCCAATTTATTTTTAAAAGGAGCAAATGGTAAAGTCCCTGATCCATACTGACAATCCCTCTGTATAAAAGCTCCCATCGCTGTACATGGGTGGATCCTACATTAACTCTTCTGATCTGTCTTACTTTAAAATGGGGGCAAATTGGCAGTCTGGAGCAAGTGGGCGCTGGTTGGCACATCCTTACTGTACATATATATAATGAACACCTACCACTGACGATCATAATCGCAGAAATACCCGGTAACATCTCTCACATACAAATCTGTATGTTGTGCAATCATACGCCTGCTCTCTATATAGTGCCCAACCTCACAAGTGTGCTCTCTATATAGTGCTGTGGTCACAAGTGTGCTCTCTATATAGTGCTGTGGTCACAAGTGTGCTCTCTGTATAATGCTGTGGTCACAAGCATGCTCTCTGTATAGTGCTGTGCTCACAAGTGTGCTCTCTATATTTTGCTGTAGTCACAAGTCTGCTCTCTATATAGTGCTGTGGTCACAAGTCTTCTCTCTATATTGTATTCTCTATTTTTTACAGTGGTCACGGTGAGAAATTATTAGTTATTAAGTTATTAGAAATGTAAAAAAGGGGAGGAAAATAGAGTTTTGTACTATTTTATTGAAAACAGTATAATCAGTGAGTGTGTGTGTGCGTGTGTGTGTGTGTGTGTGTGTGTGTGAGGGGGTGCAGTGTTGGACTGGTTTGTTTTACAAATCCATTTCTCTGTTTATTTTCCTGTGAGACCTGACATAGTGTAAGGTAAGAATAAACATTATCAGAAAAGATTTCTACTAAACCGATTACATATAAATTACATTTTCTATCACATCTCTCTAGATAAAATATCCATGTAATATATAACTCCTGATAAATCATCCATGTAATATTATATAACTCCTGATAAATCAGCCATGTAATATTATATAACTCCTGATAAAACATCCATGTAATATTATATAACTCCTGATAAAACATCCATGTAATATTATATAACTCCAGATAAAACATCCATGTAATATTATATAACTGCAGATAAAACATCCGTGTAATATTACATAACTCCTGATAAATGATTCATGTAATATTATATAACTCCAGATAAAACATCCATGTAATATTATATAACTCCAGATAAAACATCCATGTAATATTATATAACTCCAGATAAAACATCCATATAATATTATATAACTCCTGATAACACATCCATGTAATATTACATAACTCCTAATAAAACATTAATGTAATATTATATAACTCCTGATTAAACAGCCATGTAATATTATATAACTCCTGATAAAACATCCATATAATATTACATAACTCCTGAGAAAACATCCATGTAATATTATATAACTCCTGATAAAACAGCCATGTAATATTATATAACTCCTGATAAATCATCCATGTAATATTATATAACTCCTGATAAATCATCCATATAATATTATATAACTCCAGATAAATCATCTGTCTAATATTATATAACTCCAGATAAAACATTTATGTAATATTATATAATTCAAGATAAAACATCCATGTAATATCATATAACTCCTGATAAAACATCCATGTAATATTATATAACTCCAGATAAAACATTCATGTAATATTATATAATTCCAGATAAATCATCCATGTAATATTACATAACTCCAGATAAAACATTCATGTAATATTATATAATTCAAGATAAAACATTCATGTAATATTACATAACTCCTGATAAAACATTCATGTAATATTATATAACTCCTGATAAATCATCCATGTAATATTATATAACTCCAGATAAAACATCCATGTAATATTACATAACTTCTGATAAATCATCAATGTAATATTATATAACTCCGGATAAATCATCCATGTAATATTATATAACTCCAGATAAAACATCCATGTAATATTATATAACTCCTGATAAAACATCCATGTAATATTATATAACTCCTGATAAATCATCCATGTAATATTATATAACTCCTGATAAAACATCCATGTAATATTATATAACTCCTGATAAATCATCCATGTAATATTATATAACTCCAGATAAAACATCCATGTAATATTATATAACTCCTGATAAAACATCCATGTAATATTACATAACTCCAGATTATACATGTCACCTAATAGAATATGTGTATTATTATATATCTACTGATGAACATCCATTTCCTTTCACAATGAACTCTTACATTTTCTACAGAAAAATTGGGAAAGGAACCAAAAAACTGCACTGGTCACAAGGATGAAATGTACCACTAAAAATATCCGTATGCAGGTTGATAAAGTGCAAAGTAAATAAATATGAATAAAAAATCCAAAAGGTGTGTGTCCAGAGTCTTGGCTCTGCATATTTATTTACTTTGCAGTTTATCAACCTGTATACTGATATTTTTAGCGGTACATTTCATCCTTGTCACCAGCACAGTTTTTTGTTCCTTTCCCAATTTTTCTGTATTCTGTGTGGAAGTGGACTCTCCAGGTTCCAAATTGAAGCAGGTGCTATACATTTTCTATACGGTTTCTTTGAGATGTAACAATAACCTTTATTTCTCCGTCAGCAAGGACCCGAATTAACACTTAAGAAGCTCTGGCTTATTTGGTGCGTAATGCATGCGCAGTAGTACATTTACGCAATCTACTTACCATTTAGGTATGTAGATCGCCTCCGTGCGGCCTTAGTTTAGGAAGAAAGAGGCGGGCTTATGCCATCTCGTGGAGTGCTTAAAAATGGGAGGGTGGAGGGTTATAGATT